>WAAD01004372.1:83913-118091 GCA_013389945.1 Fregata magnificens
GAAATAAATTACTATTACACAAAGGGAAATGTGTAAGGTGCTGTAAGGATTCAGCATGGAGCCTACTGAAGTGAGCCACTATTGAGTTACAAAAGATTTGCCCAAGCCCCAGAAGGACAAAAAGGAGGAGGGAGGGAGAGTGCCTATCTGCCTTGGCTGAATGGAAAGGTATCACAAAAGAGGCTCTTCAAATATCCTTTGGAAAATGGGAAGTTAGCCCAACAGAAGCTAGTGGTAAGGAACAATAATGTAAAACAAAAATGAAGATGGTTTAGCTGAGGGATTTGGTGGAGAGATTAGCCAAAGGCATAACATGAAAATAAATAAGAAGAAATTACTTAATTATAAGAGGCGTAAGCAGGCTGTGAGAGAATCAAAAGGCTCAGTGGAGTACCAGGGTGCAATGGGAACAATTAAAGGGGATAAAGACATTGCAGGAAAATTAAATGATCTATTTGCATGTCTCTGCCACCAGTCATTTTGAAGAGATACACAGATAATAAAGCTGAGGGACTGTTGGAAAATAAGGGGCCAAATAAGACACACTACAAGAAGGCGATACATTTTGGAGAAGATAGCATCAGTAAAGGCTTTTGGCATTACTGCCTCTGAACACTTAAGCACAGGCTCTGTTTTAGGCATGCTAGCAAAATTAATTGGGTTATTCAGATGGTTAAAAGTATGAACGTAGAGAAGTACTGGCAGCTGAAGCCATTAAGATTGTCTGGTAGTAAACAAAAACAAACTGTCACTAAAAGCCCTGACTGTCCCACAAGACAGCAGGCTAACAAAGTTTGGACCAGTGTCGTTATCTTGGCAGTTGCAGACAACTCAGCTTAACATCCCTAAGTTAATATGCAGTAAGAGCCTCTCTCCCATAATACTTAAAAGGTGGCATAGTTAAATGCAAATGCAGATAAAAGGAATTTCTTTACTTGTTAAAAAAATGGCTCGTGATACCAAATCAATGAATTTATCACCTTTTAAATGTAACAAAGAAGTGAACTTGCAACACCGTCGTATTTAACATAAGCTAACAAAAGACTGAGCAATATAAAACTGGTTCATTGAGTCTGAACACTGCAGAAGAGAAGACAGTATAGTACACCTCACAAAAAACCTGTGGCCAAGGCTGAATAACATTTATCAGGCTGCAAACATGGCATAGATACAAATAAGGTAAGAGACCACATCTCCTTTTTTCCCTCCCCACACAGTAAATCACCAACGGAGAGCAGAAATGCATGCTTAGCTTCTAGCAGGGGGAGAGCTGGCACTGCCCTGCAAGGAGGATTCCCACTGGGAGTAATGTGCAGAAGAGGAAGAGGAAAGAAGAAGGACTAGAAAAACATGCTCAGGTTGCCCCAAATTATTTGAGCTAATTGAAGCTGAAGAAGCTGTAAGGAAAGACTTAGAAAGGGAGACGTGAACAACAAGCAGATCGACACTGGTAAAGGAGGAGGGAGAACGCAGGAAGGAGCATTTTGAATTGCTCCCACACGCAGCCAAGGTACGGTGTTCATGAAAAGACCATTGGAATCCGGTCAGCATTGGGTTTTGAACAGGTGTTCGTAAATCATACGAAGTCATTTATTTCAGCAGATTAAATTCTCCTTTCTGCTCATGAAGTATTGGTAAGAAAGCCCCAACTTCCAATAATGTGTTCTTAGAAAACAGCTGAGTTTTTCTAATGCATGTATTTATTTTATAAATTTTAAACTCACCTCTGCTGAAAAAAGCACTGGACACACAGTCCTTGGGGATTCATTCCTGATTCAAACTCATGATCATGAGTAGCTACCCTGCCCCTCTGACATCAGAGGAAAACGGCAGTCAGTCCAACCACTGCAAGACCTGATCTTCACATTTTATGACCTTTTGGTGGGGAAAAGCCCCTCATATGAACAATACACAATGCCAGACAGCCCTTGGCTGAAGAATAACCAGGAAGAATAACGGCAAAATGAAGGATCGTGAATAAACATGGTGACTCACTTGACTAATCCTGCACCAGAGAAGATGCACAGTCGAACAGAGGAGCTCACAGCTGACTCATGAGCTGAAAAGGGCTTGTTTGTCTCATCTGTCTGAGGTCTGAATAGCACATATGTGCGCAGAAATTAGCAAGGCTTGTCTATGATTCACAGAGAAAATGGGTTGCATTCATAACAAACGTGCACAACAAATATTTTGACCAGCCATGGGCAACTTTCTTTGTAGAACAATTCAAAGCCATTTAAACTTGTTAGCTGCAAAAATATGAATAATTCACCAGCATGCAAACTGGATAAATTCTGACACAACAACCTGAGATTTTTTCTTATTTTGTGGGGTACCAACCCTCTCTTTGCCATGCCAAAGTTAAGTTACAGATTTTTTTTATTTCTCTGTAGAACCAGAATATATGCAGATAAAACTCCTACTGAGTAAGACACAGGTTGCATTAAGTTAATGTCATAGATTCAAATTATTCTTCTGTCACATCCAGCGTAGCTATCTTAGGCTGTTCCAGTATGTCAGTTCAGACAGGCATCACTCCTGTTTTGTAATGAAAAGATAGCAAGTTTTTCCCCACAGCATCTGTGTAAGTCTATAAATAAAATTTCAAAGTAACTTGACATCCAGGATAACAGACTGAATAGATAAGTGTACTGATTTTTTTCTTTGGAAATGGTTAGTCCAACAGTGGACTGGATACAAAGAATAGAGTAGACTAAGCTGAGACCTGAACTGTATTTAACAACATCAGAAATCCACTGCTTAGCTTATAACTGAACAGAGGCCAGTCACCCACAGATACCTGGCTGGCTTTGAATTCCTGCTTGGAGTGAGCTGGAAGCCTCTGCCATTGCCAGTGAAGGGGAAGTGTACCAGCCTGCAGAAAGAAACTACATCGGTTTCTTCTTTTATCATGCAAAAATTGCCTCTCAGTGGCTTTCTTAAAGATATAAAAATATTCCCCATGTTATGTTTCTGCTTGAGGTTCTTCTATAGACAAGTATTATGAGGTTTTTTGCTGTCACTTTCCACTTCAGTTGAACTCCATAGCAACCAATAGCCCCTGAATTACATGCTCCGCGTTCGAGTCAGTGTTACGAATCTCCTCCTACATACACTCATTCATATTGTGGGCATCCTTACCAAATGAATACTTTGTCCCTGATGTTAATGTGACTGTGCAAAGACCCTTTCTTATGTGTAATTTGGCTGAAAAACAGGGACCTTCGCAGCCCCTGTGCTTGGGGAGGGAGAGTGCAGGTGGTGGGGTCTTTGGACTCCTGGTGGGACCAGCTTCCACCAAAGCGACCTTCACAAGCGAGTGGGGAGCTGACATCTGCTCTTCCCTTTGCCTCAACCAAGGGACTCGTTACACCATCTAGCAGGGAATGAGTCCAAGATAAAGCACAAAATTGTTATACTCCTGAGAGCTTGAAAAATCCCTCCCTGAGCTCTCCAGAAACTTGATCCCAAATGGAGTGGGCAACCGATTGCAACCCAGCACAGCACAAGCTTAGCGATCACACTTAAGGAGTCCACTTGGGTGCAGTAGGGCAGCCCAGCCATCAGACTAATGGCTTGGCTGGCCTCCAGGCAGAGCGCTCAGCGCCATGCTGGGTGAAGCCTCTCAGGAGCAGTGTGCAGTTCTGCTTTGCTGAAAGGAAAGGCCAGAATTGAATCTCAGGTGCAATATGACTGTTCCTCTGGCTGTGAATTTGTTTTATTCCTTCAGGAGGCGGTATTCCTGAGCTACACACTGGTGATTTTCTTGCGGTTTTCGTACCCAGAGCAACGTCATGCTTGCACACTGTGCAAATTTCTCTGTCGAGAAGGAATAAGTGACTATCACGGGCAGTGTTTTATGATACTGTGGAAATTATTAAAAGTCCTATGCTACAACTTCTAAATGCAGTCAATAAATCAATACTACAGATCCACTGCAGTAATTTGCCTGGATAGTCCCAAATGCAATGCCCCCTGCGAGGAACAGTACATTCCAGCATGAACACAGTCAGGGAGTCTGTGGTGGTTTCAGGTTAGCGGTCTCCACTGTTAGAAATTTAGGAGATGACATGTGGGAACAGACTGATGGTCACAGCTCAGGATACTGTTTGAGTGGTAGGTTTTAATCTCCTATCGTGATCTTACCGATGTTGTGATACTCAAAGCACAGCTGTAGTAATCATGACCAAAACAAATGCTGGTACATGAATGGCTTATGGTTAGCAGCATTAGGATTGATGACGTCTGTTGTTTTATTTTATTCTGTGTGATTGCATAGCCTTTTCTTATTCCCGTTTGGCACTGCAATCCATCTTTGCATCACACTAAGCTATTTGTTCAATTTCTTGCATCATTGTGTTCCACAAGTTAATTTTTCATTACAGAAAGGGAAAGGATTTTCTTTTGAATGTTATGAAGCTACTGTTTAATCACAGAAAGCAATTATGCATCTCCTTTGTTCTGTTATTAGAAGAAGGTACAAGTGGCATCACCGCTTCAGTCTCCCTGCTATCATGTTTTCTCTGTATGATTCCACTCTATCTCCTTTAGCTATATCTCTACTGCATCTTCAACAGCTTTCCATTTGAAATAGCCCTGGACTTTTTGCTCTCTTCTGATGCAATTACCTCACTTGTTCATAACGCTAATGAATTCCTTTCATTGCTCTTTTTTTTTGGACAGTTATATTTTTTACATCCCCTTCTTTTTGAGATAATACAATATGAAGTGAATTCAGTATTCAAGGTGAGTTTGGAATATCAGCATACATAAAAGAATATGTTATCTCTTCCTATTTATTCTTCATCTCATTCGTAATGCAGCCTAACATCTAATTAACTTTTCTGACCACCACTGCACAATAAGTACACTTCTTAATTGTGCTGTCCATAATGACTTGATGTTTTTCTTAAAAGGTTAAAAGTAATTGAAAACCCAGAAGAAACTGCATACAGCTAATAGAGGGTAAAGGATCTGCATGCAAGATGTGGCCACACATTAAAATCCAGCATGTTCTTGCACTGCACTTAGAATTCTTTGCATAATAAATGCTGCTTTTCTAGGTCATTCTAGACTTTACCACAATTTTTGCTGGTCACATCACCACTTACCTCACCTATGTCTGCCAAAAGAACATTACTGCTGGGCATCATGATAAGATAATTTTGCCACTTACAAATCCTACTCTCTGCCTGAAGTATCACGGCCACTTTTATGTGCAAGTCAAGAATTCACCTGTATATTTATTAACTTTTCTGCAAAGACTTTAATACAAACTTTATGGGAAGACATTTGATTACTTAAGTAAATGGTATATTTACATATTTTACCTTGGATAATTCTAACAAAATGATCTAATTGCCCCTTGGGTTGCAACCAGACATTCTTACAGCAGACCTCAGTGATGACTAGATCAAAAAGTAAGGTTAAACTCAAATAACTGCTCACCAATGCATCTATTCTGAGAGTACTGAGTTCAGAACTACAAAAATCATATTATCGCTTGTGGATATTCAAACAGCACCTGGTTACTCACACAGCATTCATCAACCCAGAAAGCTTTGAAAAATGTAACAGAATGCCTGGTAGTTCATTCAGAAACTCACTTTTCTCTATCTCTGTTGGAAAGTTTAACTGTTCAACTAAGAATCAGACTCCTGTGAGCTTGAAATTACAGTAATGAACTTTCAGCTGGTAATCATAAGCTGACAATAAATGCAACAGGTATGCATGAAGTCGCCTCTTTCCTTCTAGTACCTAGTCTGAAATCTCTATGAAGGTCTAAGGTCAGAGGAGAAATCTGGTCCAGCTGAACCTCAGATTTTGAGAGCCACAGATAGTGTACAATTGGTGTGCTTGACAGATGAGAGTCAAAACTTGCCTGTGAAAACAGCCCATATTTTGAAAAATATTGTGCTGAAAGGTCCCTTTTTCTTGTGTATGGAATTATGGAAGGTACATTTGATTCTACAGGCTGAAAAAGGTCAGAAAAAATCATAGGAAAACTGGAAAACTAAGTGAGGCCAGATGGTCAGGAGCAGATTGCATCAGGCTCAAGAAATGACAATCTATCTGGTAGGAAGAGCAGAGCTGAGCTGACCATGGTGAAAAGCCACAGTAAACTGAGACCGAATTATGGGTAACACCCCGTAGATGAAATTCCAGACAATGTGCGTGAAGGTGACAGTCATGCAGTACTATGTCCCTAACAAAAGCATAACATGAAGAAGAAAAATACAACACCCTGGTGCACTTTTAAGTCAGTGCAGCACCCTCCTTGGCCTGTGTGAAATGAATGCACACACAGAGGCAGTCTGTTGCAGACCCCACAGCAGTGGCTTGTCTAGAAATGTTTCATATGAAGATGGTGGAAAATGGCCTGTGTATCTTCATTGACAAGATCATCCTGTGCTAGTAATGTATATCTCCACATAAAGATTTCATTGTTTATACAAGTTTGGGTATCACCTGGTGGTATAATGGAGAAACAGAGAGACCATGTTTTATTCCTCCCTTCAAGAGGAATGGAAGAGAAAAGCGGAGCAGACATGGGCAGTGAGCAGCAATGCCACCAATGAAAAAAAAGAAATAATTTGCAAAGAAAGCAATATCAGAAACATCACAGTCTTACCAGCTCTCTTCAGTAAAAATGGCACTTTAACTATCATAACATAGAGGATGATATAAAAATGATGATGTTATTAAAAAGCTTGGAGAAGCTCAATGGTCCCTATGCCTGTCTGGTGGAGACCATATTAGGGTTTTTCTAGAACAGCAAGAGCAGACTGGTGAAGCCATGTGGGATGTCATCACCAAAGGCAAATAATCAAAGCTGAATCTCTTCAGAGATATTGGGTAAGAGGTTATCAAGACATCAGAAGAAGAAGCGGCAAAAAGTAGAATCGCAAGTATATCTTAGTAAACACCTAAAATGGCTATTAAATCAGGCAAATAAACATACACCTATGCTTGTGCCTGTACTTAAATCTGGGCAGTGAAAGTGGCAGATGTTAAAAAGATGTACAAAAGTGATGTCAATCACAAAAAGGGTTATAAATTATTTTAGTTGGAGCCCTTCAGGGGCAATAAAAGACAGACATGGAAATATTCTAATAATTTCTTATAAGCAAATGAAAAGATGTGTCAAGCATTATATATCAAAGACGTTTCCCACTGGAACAATAGGCAACTTTGATATAGCTGACAAGATGGAGGAACTTGATATTATTGATGTAGGAATGATCATTGGGGAACTCAGAACAGATGCTATAAAGATTCATAAGACAGCAGTCTAGGAAAATTTAACTACAGATCTCTTCAGAAACAATGACGAAGAAAATTTGCTATAATGATTCAACTGAGCAGGGGAGAAGGACCAGAAAAAAAAGAACCGGTGTAGATTTATGAAATAGAGAAGACTGTTAAAAGTGTATGGGATCATGATGCTGCCAGTCACAAAGAAACTGCTTTGCACAGTTACGTAGAAAAGGATATGCAGTGCCATGAAGTTCAAGAAAAATGAGCAGTTTTCACCCTAGCCACTTTGGAGTGGATTGTATTTCACACAACACCATTGAAGAAAGTGAAGGAATGAATAGCAACAACTATTCCCCCTAAGAAAACAGATTTTTTTTTCCAGAAACCCACTGAAAGTGTAAACGAGAGGTATCTGTAGAAGACTCCAGAATTTACAGAATCCTTAATGAGAAAAAACGTGATGCGACCCAACCAACAATGAGAAGTCTGGTCAAATGTTACCAGTGGAATTAGAAAAAGGTATGCCTTCTTACTCACGTTTTCTGGGTTTGTCTCAGACCTCATTGGGTGTTGGATGTCCCATGTGGAAAACAGTTGACAAGAAGTTGCTTTGGGAGATCTGGATTCCACAGACACATGACTCCCCAATATGTCAATCAACAAAAGACTGATAACCGAATGAATTTTATAACTACCAAGTAGAAAACAAAAGTTATGGAAGACACCATCAGTCTGAATCATACCACATTGTAGGAGAAACCTTAGGAACTAGTGTTGAATTTAATTCTATAGGCAGTATAAATGACAACTGCTTCTGTAATGGCTCCAGTGAGTGTGGTGATTGTTCCTTTTGAAGGGGAATTACTGAATACAGAAATCAAGTATCATCAGCTCTATACTGTGTATCATTCCTAGCCTTTTGCTGAGTGTATTTTTGCATGGATGACAGTAATGGAGCAAAAGAGGTCTGCCTAAAGGAAGATAAATATCTTTTTCTGTGGATTTTACTACCACTTATGCAGAATAATTCAGGTAAGAGGAACAAAAAGTGTTCAGATCCAGAGACAGCTACAACCACCTGATACTTTGCAAGTGGGGAACTGAGCTTTCCTGGGATGTACGGGATTTCTTTGACAAAATAGTCCTTTGGAAGGGTCATTTTTTTTTTTTTTTTGGCCTTGAAGTTGCAAAATACAGTTTTCTGAGAGAATTGCAAGACAAAGGGAAAAGACGTGAGCCTAGAAGGACTCCCTGCAACACAAAAAGCCAAATGGAAATTTTTCCAAAGCAGCAACCTGAACAAATTAATGGGATTGGTCCAGCTCATTTAGAAATACAACAGTGTTTAGACTGGCTTTCCCTTTGNTGGCTTTCTCAAAACAGATGAAGTAATTATGGAACAAAAATATTAAAATGCAGGTTTCAAATTGAAAATTAGGAACTGCCAGGGTTACAGTTGTTCTCAAGATGCCCCCTGTGCAGGATCAGTGGACAAAATAGGCTATAATCAATTTTTAAGTATTATTTCATACACCATAATCACAAAGGGAAAAATTAAACATATTTTAAAACTCTAAGATCAGTACTTCATTTTCTGTGAATGCAGTGGCTTGGTACATAATATCCCTACTTAAAAAAAAAAAAAAAAAAAAAAAATGGGCAATCTGCCTGAAGCATTTAATCAATGCTTTTCTTGTATTTCATTATCAGGATTTGAAACCTTAAATTTCTGCAATAAGCTCTGCCTCTTAACCAAGATTACTAATTCCATGATCCAGCAGCATGAAGGCTTTTTCCTGGATGGGACGGGATGGATCTTTGTGTCAATTGACAGCAGTGGTGTGTAGTAACTGTTTAAGTTGAGATGCCAAGAAGGCAGAAATACGATTGTGGAGCTTTGTATTGAATATATGGTAATGGTGAAAGGAAGCGCAGCCTGCTATCCTCTATTCCCCTGAAGCCAGTACAATTTTTTGGTACGTGCCAGTTCCCGGTAGAGTACAGATTAGTGTTGCAGGTGCAGCGTGGTCCTTGCCTTGGAATAGTAAAATGTTATTATTTTGGCAGACTATCAAATTTTCTCAGGAACTGTCAGTGAAAAACAATTTAACTGATTTATAAACTATTAAAATTCAGCTGAGTTGAAAACCAAATTTTATGTGAATCGCAATGTTAGGAATTCTGAAAGAAAAGTTTCATTAATTTCTTATCATACAGGTAATCATCAACCTCCTAAATCACTCTAACCTCTGTACAGTAGAGTATACTTATATGTGTGGATGTTTAGTCTCTGCCTTCTGGCAACCACTGTTTCAGGGTTTGCTGTTCCTGGGGGAAAGGGCTGCGTTTTAGGTTTCCTAAACAACTGGAAAATGTACATTGATGATGTAATGTTTTATATTCTTCTATTTCTGTTTGTGTTGCTTTTTATTGTGAAGCTAAGATAATTAATTCAGGGGTTTTTTTACACTTCTAATAAGAATTCTCACATAGTCAATACAGAGAATTACTGAAGAAATGTGGTTAATTGAAGCCACTACTCTACACTACTCATTCAATTATAAATAATTGCTCCTGGAGAAACATATGTAACAATTAAGTACAGAAAATAGTAGACAGCCAAAATTTTTGTGCTTTTGAACTCAATGCCCAATGACATCCTGCCAGACCTCACACTGGTATTTGTAGGAGGCAGCTCTGGAACCAGTTAGCTGGAACAACCAGGGTCTTTACTCCAAACACAAGCAGTAGTGATCACTTCAATGAAGATACAGATAGCAGGGAGGCCCTATATTGTCAAAAGTCAGCAAAAAAGAGGCAGAAAAAGGATCAGCAGACATTGCCACAGCAAGTCTAGTTACATGGCCTTGAGAAAAATGCCAGATGGAAAACTTCAGTGTTAGAGGTAAACGTGGAAGTCTTGAACAAATAAATCATCCCTTGTTCTTTACTCCCTCTTGTTTCCTGGAAAACAGTTGCATGCAGTCATTGGTACAAGCTTGTTTACAAAGAAACACCTGATTTTCTCATCTATTCCTTCCCATAAAAACAGAAAGTGACAATTAATTTTCCCTGAGATCTAATTGGTTTGATGTTAAGAAAATAAGGGATTGGGTATTACCATGAACATATTATGGTTTATTGGAATAGCTGCACCTTGAATTCTTTTTTAAAGGTAGCAAAGCCTACTTTTCAGCAGAAGACATCAGAGATGCTTGCACCATAGCAGGGAAGATATGACCTTTGGAAGATTTAATATATAAAAACTGTAATTTGGTGTCATGGGATGGCTTGTTAAAGGCACAGCATTTGTTAATACTACATTGGATGTCCTTTCTTGTCTGTTATTGCCTCACAGTTCACGCTGTATTGAAAGGGGGAAATTAGGCAGGGAGAGTTCATTCCTATGGATCTAAGCACAGCCTTGTGACACATTTGTTACAACAGCAGAATTCATTTGCTTAAAAGCAACTGTAGTACATACTTCTCTTTATCCTAGCCAATGTTTCGACTTCACAAAAATGTTACTAAAAAGGCCTTATGGCAACATCAGAGAAAAATTACAAGTGATCAAGTCTTTGCAAAATGGATCCCAATATGCTGCAGTTAGTTTCACCCCACAAAAACACACACAAAAAACAGAGTGCTTCCAGCCTCTCTGTGTTGTTTTTTTCCCTGATGTGCCAGAACTCTTCATGTTACCATTCCCTTGCATTCAGTTTACTTTGCTTTGGTTAATATTTTGCAATTTTAGTATTAAACAACAGTGTTCAACAGACAAGTAAATGTACTGGTTTCATTTCTGCAGGAGAAGTATATTAAGCCATAAGGTACTTAAGCAAATGTCTAATGTAAAGCATAGGAATAGTCTCATTGCTGCATTTTGTCTCCATAGTTGAATTTGTTGGGGTTGCTCACATGCTTGTGAGTATATGCATTGCTGAATCAGATGTTACGAAAAAACTTCTGTCTTCTTGCTCTTTGGAAATGTATTAACCCTGTATGTTTTTGAAAGAATTAGATAAGGAGGTTCCCTGGCTTCAGCCATGCAATCCTCTTACTCATAGTTTCATGAAAGTCAGAAAACAGACTTTTAGTTCACCTATTCTGACCTAGTCATGTGCACTAGTTTTACTAAGGGCCCCACATCATGACTGTAGTCATGAATTAGGCCATTTTTCATCCCAGAAGTAGGAAACTGCATGACAAAGTACAGCGCTGGCACAGTGGGACCTTGTGCTAGCAGGACATTGATGAACACCTTCCTCCCCTCTGCCTGACCGCAGCACTTCACCCCTGCACTCTGCTGCTGCCCTGGTCCCAGCCTGAGCCTCTCTTCAGAGGACACAGCTAATTGAGGTGCTCAGCTATAAATCACACCTGCTTCATGATGCTGGGCACTTCTTGCAGCATAACTGTTTCCATTTTTTCCCTTTGTTTCATTTTCTATTATCCTGCCATGCTCACACTGGAGCAATTCGCCACATGCAGAAATTAGTCTTGTCCATGGCTTGCGTGCCCTCCTTAATTGCTCGGCACCACCAGCCTGGTAAATGATTGTTTTCTCAACATACCATTAGTATAGTAACATTTCTTATCTTTCTGGGTACTTCAGGATAACGAAATAACCATTTTTTTATTGAAGGTGTATTTGTAGAGATTTATAGTGAGCCATAGCCTAGGCCAGGCTTAGGTGGCAGCCAAGAGATTTATTTTCCACCATGCCTTTGGGAGATGTAGAGCTTCTTCAGGGGAGAAAAAAGTAGGCAAAGGGGTTTGTCCTGCCCACCCTGGTGTAAGTGCTGGACCAGGACTGAAGTCTCTTTGTGGGTCAGGTGGGGGCCAGTTCAGGTTTCCTTCTGTATCTTTTGGGAAGCAGGATTAAAGAAGACCTTGTCTTCAAAGCAGTGATGTGACAAGTAGGAAGCATTGAGTTATTTCTTCTCTGTGTCACTGATTCACTGCCTGACTGCTTTCAGTCCCTGCGAGCCCCTCCATTAGGCCTGGGGTGCAGTCCTGCCCTGGGATGCAGCCAGCTTCAAGCTGCTTGGCCCTGCCCTGCTGCCCCAGGGAGCCACCAGTGCTCCCAGACTCCAGAGAGGCCCCGACCCCCTGCCACATTCTTCTTCCTTTAGGGAAGGTATTCAGTGCTTCTTTTCTCTTGTCCATTTAGATTGCAAATTTTCTAGGGTGGGGGTTAAGCCTTGCTTTATTTTTTCATCTTAGTGTGTTAGGACCCAGTTTAGGGCTAATGATAGCAAAAAATGAACAAATTCACATAGGAAAGTGGTTGCTGGTGAGCACAACTGTCCAGTATGAGTACAATGTCCTTTTAGATATATCATGCAATAAGCAGTCACCCAGTTCAACAGCCATGGTCTGGATTGACTGGACAACAGTTTTGATGCAGCTGCATTTAAAGTCTGTGCATTTTATTATGGTTGATAATTGCCTGTAGGTTACCTCCCTGCATTATATGTTAATATAGCCTTTGCCGTTCATTGTCTTTCCCTGACTCTAGTGCAGTTGAATGAGATATAGCACAGTAAACTCCTTAAAGTAGTCAGACCCAGTCTAGTAAGACAGTATTTTTGGTTTGGTAGGTCTAGTAGTATTCAAGAACAGCATTTAACGTCCTGCGGACTAGATACTCAGCTCTGCCAGAACCTTACCCCAGTATATTTCAGAGTTAAGATGAAGGTGGCTTTACACTAATTAAATTTCCTTGGATGTAGGGATGTGGCTGCTGATTAGCAGGGCCAGCAAGAGCTCTGAAGGCCCTCCTTGTGCTATTCTCCTTGCCGGCAGTCAAGAGGACAGGCCATGTGGCTCCTGCATTGGGTGGAGCATTCCATCCGTGAACATGTAACCAACACTACGTCTGCACTGCGATGTTTCCCAAACAGCCACACTCAGTCCTTCAGAAACTCCCTTCCATGGGAAAACTCAATACCTCTGAAAGTAAGACAGACACAAGAAAGTGCCATTCTCACTCACTGCATGTGCATGCTCCTCCTGACAGAGTATTTGCTCACCAATACTTTCCTTAATTCTTAGAACTTCTTTTACTGGGGTCAAGCCAGAAAGCCCTCACTGCAGGACTATTTCCAGATGGGCTACCTACCCAGAGATTCTGCAATTTTCCACATCACAGATAGGCATAGCAACCTTTTCACAAAGTTAGGATACCTACATTATTTAGTGGTTCTCATCCAGCAAGAAGGCTGCAATAGACCTTGGAGACAACTGGTTTTGCGACCATTATCCCCCTTAGCACACAGTGAGTGGGAGACACAGCTCCATCGTAGGAAACAATGACACTGGAACACCATAAAATACCAGAACTATCTATTTTCAAATATAATTGAGACATAAAACACCCAGCATGTATTCAGAATCCCAGATGGGAAAATTGCTTTTACACAACATTTCTTATATAGAAGATAGTCTGTTGGACTTTTAGATACCAGAGCTTACTGATATAACGTTTATGTTCTTAAATTGCAAGATATCTTAAAGCACCTTCTGAGTTTATCCTTCTCAGAGGCTTTTGACAAAGCAAAATTAATCCTAGAAATAGGGGATAGGAAGTTACCTGACAGCATGTCTTACATCTCCTGCACTGCATCACCATAAGTACTCCTAGTTTGTCTCTGACTTCAGTAAAAAATCTAGTGATGAGGAGTCCACAGAGTGCCTCAGTTACCTGTTCAGGTTCTGAACCAACTTAATAATTGCAAAATGTTTTCTAATTTTTGGAAATCTAATTCTGCTTTAGATTATTTATTTTGCTTTTATTCTGTATTCCCATCCTGAAGGAAATGGGGAACTTTTCACTACCATCTTTTATTAAGGTAAACTTTTATATATAGGAAGATTAGTATCTTATCTCTTATAGTCCTCAACTTTTATTACATTGTCATATTTTTCAGACTTCTCGTTTTACTATTCTTTTCTTGACTTAGCTCAGATTTGTCTCTCGTGCTAGTACTTAGTTTACAGGTCAGTTGAGGTGAGTAAAGGTGAATAACTGCTGGTGTCCTGCAGACAACATTCCTGTAATACAGCTCAGAGACCTTGCTTTCTCAATGGCATCGCCTTACTGTATCATTCCATTTGTAGTCCATCCTTTACCCCCAAATCCTTTTGTACCCAATCAGTATTTTCTCCATTAATTAACAAACCAAGAGGTGAGGAAATCCCATCAGAGACAAATGTGTCAGCCAGGACTAAACCAGTAATGGCAGGTACGTCTGGTGTCTCACAAGGCTCCCTGGCTTTTAACATGGAGTCTACATCTGATATGCCTCTTTTTGAAGTAAACCCCAGAATGATCCTGAATTACTTTTAAATGAATCATAGAAAATGTTCTCTGAAAGAAAGTGAATGTACATGCACCTGTGTATACATTTTAGCAGAGAATAATAATAAGATGTTGGAAAAAGGAAAGGCGTTCATTGGCAGCTACGGCATACACAAATTGCCATTTTCCCCAGACTTGCAAAGCTCTTTTCTTCAAACAGAATTGAAGGTTTTATCAGAGTGAAACTGAATTTAAATTGCAGTAGCCAGCTAAAAGTGGCTTACATGTAAATGAGAACCTAAGAAATGGAAAGATTTCCTCCTGTCTCTCCCTAAGTCAGAGTTTATTCCTCCTCCTTTTTTATCTCGGTTTTCAAATTAATATTGCAGTGCATTTGGAAGTAGGATTTTTCAGCAGTCTCTTTCTCTTTCAATATAAATCACATTTCTCCTTTTGTACTTACACAACAGACAGGTAGGATTATCCCTGGGAAAACAAGATAATGCATTCTTATTCAGAAACCTCACAAAGTGAGAAGAGCTTAGAGGATCACAGGTCCAAGACAATAGGAGAGGATGAAGATGCCTTAGATAAGGTTATCGCGCTCTGGTGTGGGTTGTCCTGGTCAGAAACACCTATACAAAAGCAATTCTGTGTGCTAACACATACCCTAGCACTCCAAAGGGGTATAGGCACCACATATACTCTGTAGATTGATCTGTGCATATTTAATATACCTGACTGGCATCTCTTGGGTTTGCTGTGAAAGGAAGCCAGAAGGAAGGAAAGACTGAAAGGTTTAGCACTGGCAAGGGGAGCGCATGTTCCTGATCACACCGTAGCAGTGGCATTGTGCTTGTTACCACTTTTTTTCACCTTTGTTACTTCATTCATGTCTGAGTGTACGGAATTCAGTTCCTCTGCTGACATGGTATAAAACCAGAGGAGCTGAAATTTTGGCTTTGTGGAAGGGAACACAAGACTGTCTATGGGAAAGAACAAGCAAGGCATGGGGATGGCTTGTAACTGGAACTCAATGAAGAAAACCATATTGGTCTAAAAAGCTAAAAAAAAAGTCTTGAGCTTCCTGCTTTGTTAATTCAGACCATCAGCTGCATGTCTTGTAAAGTACGTGAGAGCACACGTCTTGTAGAGTACACGTCTTGTAAAATACATGTGAGAGTGGTTCTACTGGATCAGACCAAAGGTTCCTTTGGCCCCAAATCCTCATTGTGACAGTGGCCAGCAGCAGGTCCCTAACAAGGGGTTTGATACACAGCAGGTTGGCAAGGTTAAAATAGAAAACATATTAATTTGCCTCCCAAAACCAAATATTTATTCTTATGTATATTGATACGTTAACTTCAAAAATATGGTAGCTTAGCTACCATGGCTTAGAATCCTACAGTTTCAATCAAATCCTGAATTTTGGCCCTCTAAAGGTGTACTAGGGGATATTATATAAATAATCCATACGCGTTTTCAAATAGATTGTTATTGATCATATAGCATCATAACATTACTTGGTGCTGTGAGTTATACTGCATATATGAAAGATAACTGGCACCACATATGTTAATGTATGTGCAGACATGTGCCATTCACTGTGTGTCTGCAAGGGAAAAATGGAAAAGTAATACCATCTTTCTATAAAGAAAAAGCACCAATGAAGATATTTGCATATTACCTTTCCCTAAAAAATTAATCTTTACTGATGCAAGTTTGCTCAGCATGGGCAGAAAATAGCCAGTTACATAGGAAATAGTTCCAAGCAGGCTAACTGGCCAGTTTTGTCCTCTGTCCCCTGCTACAAATGGAGCCCCCAGGAAGTTTCCAGAGCTGAGACTATCACGGTCTGGGAGCAAGGGATAGTTGCTTTTTACTGCCCCTGTGGTTGCTGCACTTATTAAAAATAAAAACTGTGAGAGTGCAATCAGAATTTAAGACAAAAATTTCCTCTTCCTCAAGGAGTGATTCCACCCTCTTTAGGAATCAAGTCTCTAGTCATGGCATTTATTATGATGCTCCACCTGTTTTATTGAGCTTTAACAACTCAATTTTTAGGCTAGTTTATTGGAATGTCTTTACTCCTCCACCCTTTCCCCTGGCCTCCACCTCTGTCTGGTCTGTTAAATTTTTAGGTGCCTGTGGCAGATGGGTTCTTCTACCACTTCCTTCCTCATATTACCAAGACCGCCCCAGAGATACATGGTCAGAGCACTCTCATCAGTGCAGCCACGGGAGCTGATGTCTCCCTCATCCTCCAGCCTCGCCAAGGTAGACAAGCACCCTGAAGCAGGGTGACCATGGTGGCAGGGTAGAATTTACCCCAACATGCTGTTCAGCTGTCTCATGGAGCTCAGCACCCCCCACACCATGCACATCTTGACCAAATTAACACTGTCCACTGTAACTCCTCTGGGATCACCCAGCCTGCTAACCGCAGCAGTTCCCAAGCATCCCCCGTGCTGCTTTGAGGGTGCTGGAAGTGGAGGATGCTCAGCATCTACCAGGATGTGGTGAAAAAAGTGACTTTTTATGTAAAATGCAATTGATACAGAGGCTTAGAGTTCAGAGGAAAGAGTCTAAAATAAATCATGGCCTGGGGAAATAATATCTCAAGAAATTATTAGAATTTAAAAATTTCAAATGTATTTAAGGATTCCAGCTCAATATCTCCACTCTTTTCTGACGCTTCTACTGCATGTAGCCTATTAAATAGGTAGTCAGAGAATCACATTTTTTTCCTCCCCTGACTCTTTGCAGTCTGCTCCTGCTGCAATGCATGAATTTGCCTTAGCTCCTTTTAATTAGGTTGGCAAGTTAGAAACTGATGAGAATATCAGATATTTAGAAAACTTGATCTAGGAAAACCTCCGACAAAAAATATTTTGATCTATTCCTACAAAGTCTTATCTCAAAAAACTCCTATTTATAAGACCATTAATTCATGGTTAACAGCTGTTCCTGACGGTCAAAGGGACAAAGAGCCAAGGGGGATGTCATATTGTTTGGCTTTGTACTATTCTGCTGATATAGCTTTGTTATAATGTTCTTTTGCAGAACCCAGCTGTGAGGACGACATATACAGCCCACGTAGGTGTATGGGTCATTTTCTAAGGACAAGGGACAAGTGCTGTCACAAGTGTATGCAGTTTCTCTTTTCTGCCACCCAGACATAAACCCTCACAACAAAATTTTGGTCTTTTGAGACAGTCTGGGAAGGAAGGGGGGGTGTGTGCGCATGCATGCATATGTATTTGTTGTGTACGTGTGTTTTTCTTAATCAACTGTCCTTCTCTCTGGTTTATAAAGCTTGGGGATTGGATTTGGTTTCTTTTCTCCACAGGAGGGAGGTGGCACAGAGCCACTTTCCAGTCTGCCCTTCATTTCCCTTTGCTATCCCGCAGGCCATCTCCAGCAATTGTCTGTCTCACCCACTGGCACTGTCCTTCACAGCTCTTCAGTCAGCCCTCAGCCCGACACTGTCCAGTCACCTTCTCTTCCCTCTCAATCAATCTCAATTGATTTTTTTTTCCCTTTCAGTCAGGCTTGTCTTGTTCTTCAACATATGCTTCATAACTTTCCCAGCTGTTGTTTTTCTTTCTCTCTTCTTTGATTCCCTTCTCAGCGCTATCCAGGACTGTTATTTGTGTATGTCATCCTTCTGTCATTCATATGGACTACAACATCCTTCGCAAAGTCGGCTTCCATAATAAATGGTGCTAACTGAATTAAGTTGCTGCCTCCAAGCAAATTAAAGCATTTCAAGATGGAGCTCCTTTTTGTCTTCTTTGTCCAACATTTAATTTGCACATCTGTTACTCCCTGAAATAGTATTCTGCTTATGCTATGCTTCCTTCCTCTACTACCCTGAATTCTGCTACCATTTCAGACTACCTCAGTAATGTAATAATGTAATATGAATTATTTTTTAACACAGTGTGCTTCTAGGCTATTTATTGATCAATGCAATGCTTGAACCACAACCTCAATCTGCATTACTGTAAGCATCTCCCAACACAGAAGCACTATCTCTTAACCAAACCCAAAGACTTGCTGTGTAAATATCATTCTGGTGTTAGGGCTGGCCATATTTCAGCTGCAATCTCTCATAATAAAGAGCTATGAGGCTGAGTTATTGCCACAGTTTGCCTGTGACTATAAATCAGTCTCAAGAGATGTTTATTCCTTCATATTCTATTAAGCATCTGAGATTATCCTTGAAATATATTGGAATAATCAGCATTTGAGACATATTCATTTATACCAACAGGATCTGCTGATGATAATGTCCTTGTAATTACATCACTATAAGCATTCTCAGCAAGGACATCATTTTTTCTATCACAATCCTTTAAAATATTTACGTCTGTCAATTTACCGTTATGTCAGAGTATTCCCTTGCCCTTTAGTTTATCTCAATACACTTTCCTACAGAATGGTAAGGATCTGACATTTGAGGGTCCTTGGTTAATAAAAGAGAATTTATGGCTAGCAGCTGACTTGGGAAAGTATGTTGTAAACAAAAGAGCAGTTTTTTCCATCTGACTGACTTACAGAACTTTCGGAGCTATGTGACAGCGTCTAAGACACAATAGTCCAGACATGAAGACAGAAATTAATTACTATTTTGCTGCAAAAGAAAATGGGCAACCTTCTGCCCCGCTACCTCAAGACTCTATTCACAGAGGATCATGACTGGAGATAGCCCTCATGCTGGCTTTCTACACAGAAATAAATATTACTCTGGCTGAATGACCTTGAAGGAAATATCTTTACTTGGAAGATTAATGAACACCTTCTGCTGAATTACTTGTTCACCCAAACTCCCCATCTCCCCGGTGTACGAGCAGGATATATTAGAAGGCAGTAGCAGACCTAGGAACAGCTGTGGTATTTAGTGAAGGCTTTCCTCAATCCAACAGCTGAAAAGGCACTCTTATCTGACTTCTTTAAAAGCTTCAGATTCACTAGAGGTGCATCAGAGGAGTGAGGGCTTGGTGAGACTGATGAAATGAAAAAGTGTGAGAAAGAGTATTAGTAATCCAGCACACAGCACATTTGTTTTTATGTCAAATCCTGGTTCAGGTCTCATCAAAACTGTACGTTTATATGTACGCATGTATTTGTTTTATAAACTGGGATTTTTTATGATGCAAATTATTTCATCAAAAAAGTTCCTGACAAGATCAGTTTGACATCGTTACGTGTCTTCATTACTCCATGGCTTCCATTTAACAATGTGGTGCTCTGTAAGCAATGGTATATGTCAAGCCTTTGTGGGTTTTGGGTGAGTTCTCACCTTGTAGTTGGATTATTCTGCACCTCTGAGGACTGAGCTCTGATCAAAGTGAACGATGGACCTCCCCTGCATGGATTCTCCAGTGTACAGTAATATAGATTGACTTTTTTCCTCTCCCTCAGTGTGGAACTAATCTGATCTCTTTCTTTTCTATCCATCTGCTCATTTTCACTTATTCAATACCTCTGAAGTTTTCTGTTCTGCATTATATGTGATTAACTCTAACTAATAGATCCAAAATATACTATGCAGGATATAGAGAGAAAGTGATGACATCACCTCTAAGAAACCTGCCTAAAAAATAGAGCAAAATCAAACCAATGCGGTACATGCTAAATGAATGAAAACCTGGCACCATGATAGATCTCAGCTAGTGATTTGGAGAAAAGAATTATCATTCCTTCTGTTTTTTTCCTAGTCATCAGGGAGGTTTTGGTCAAAACAATAATCACCATCTTTTTCAATGATGTGGAAGCAAAAATAAAATTCTTGCCAGTGAACTTTGCAGGTGTCACAAAAGCCATGCAATGATAATTGATGAGGAGGACAGGTTTAGCTCTGCAGAAGAGCGTGAATCACATGCTAGACTGTGCCCACGTTATGGATGAGAATGTATGACACATTTACCAGTGGTGTTTGTATTTTAGGAAACAGTGACTTGGAAGCAGATTTGAGCTGAACATGAGCTCAAAATGTAATAGAGTAGCTAAGAAAACAGTGACAATCTTATATCTAAAAGGAGGGAACTACTGAGCAGAAGATATGGTGTTACCACATGATGGTTTATTAATGAAAGTTTATATTCAGTTCATCTGTCTGCACATTAGCTAAACGATAAGAAAGGTCCAGAAAATAATGACGAAGAGTATTAGCAACCTGAAAATGTTCCTAATTCTGACAGTAAAGAAGTTCAATCTATTTAAGCTTTGGCAGCATAAATATATTGCAAGACATTAAGATAGTGCAATACTTTGCAGAACATTATGTTTGCTGTGCGGGCTGCCCACTAGTATGTTCTTTACCTTGTGGCCAACAGAGCTCTTTTACATTCACCATGGTTAAAAGTGAACACAAGAAACACTGCTGTAGAGTAGCTAATGTACTCTCTTCTTGTTGCCTGACAGTAACTTACCCTACAGGGCTGCATCCTCAGTGAATTAAAAAATAGGTTAAAAGATGACATGGTCAGGACACAAAAGTACAAACATGGGAAGTTTGTCATATTTTTGTGGTCCCTTTAAACTAACACAATCTGGAAGCTGAAGCTGAAAACATCGAGACTGGAAACGAAAATCCAGTTTTCTAGAGATGTTAGATCTATCAATTACATTCTTGAAGCTAAAATTACAAATGCTTCTAAAGGATCGCATAGAAGTTTTATCTTTGATACAGGGAATCCCTTCAGAACATCTTGGATCTGATTTGTCCAAGCAGTCACATTACACAAATAATGACATATCCTTTTAAAAATCAATATATTTGTAAGGTCAAAAAGTTATGAGGCTGCTTCTCCCTCCTTGACATGTGATCCATACAGCCACCATATTGCCAGGAGTATAAACGGTAAGAATATCTGGACCGAAAATCAGTTTATGGATCATAGTCATGCTGACTTTAAATGATCCTTTATAAATTATGATTTCTTTATACATGACCCCTTATCATTATGATTTAATGATAAAGGAAGAGAACACACAGCCAGCTGCAAATGAGATTAAAGTTAGGAAAGGCATGCTGAAGGCTGAGCTCTTCCTCTTGCCTATGAGCATCACAGCATCATATGAATTGATTGGATTAACATTCAGCTGAAATGTAAGCTTGTAAACATCTTGCCATCACTGAAGACATGTCTATAGAGAAGTTGCCCAAGGTATATGTTTGAAAGATACACTCAATGCCTGTTTCTTTGGGTTTTTCTGTGAAATATATATGAATATATATTTCTTCTGGTCAATAACCTGCTTCCCCTCTGCTTAACAGGATGTTGCACTCATCATTTCCTGTTCCTTAACAGCTTTTGCTCTTGTTGATTTAGACTGTAAAAAATGAGGAAGTCATCTCTCTATTTACTTACAATCTAAATCCTGTCCCAAATCCCTGTAGCACTTGCAGTGCTACAAAAGCCCACAGAAATGACACTTCTTGTAGTTTGAATCCGTAGAGGAGTTCAGTGGCTGAAGAGAGGTAAATTTTTTAATTTCACTGAGGAATCTTAGGAAAGTATATCCTATTCTATTAGCCTCAGCCTTTCTTCTTTGAAGGTTAAAATCACATTTTCAGAAACAAGGTGTCTTGCCTGCAAGATCACTTTGGGTTCTGCACACACACACATATACACATATACATGGATGCATGTTAAAGGACTTGCAGGAAATTTAAGCCAAAACCTGACAGGAATCAACGTTCTGTCAAAATCTCAGTGCAGGAGCCTTAGACAGCAGCACTCTCATCTTTCCCAGAGCAAGACCTGATGTACAAGGTTAATCACAAGGATTCATTTTGTTGAGGGATCAGAAACCGAAAGCTGGCTCTATATAATACCTAAATCCCTCAGTGCAACCAGCAGAGCCACAGTGCTTCTGTCCTCTAAAGCTGATACTTTCTATTAATTCAAGATACCTCTTCATTCATCTTTCTTTCCAGGCCAATTGTTAACAGAAGGGTTTTGTGGTTGGAAGACACAAGCTCA
The DNA here is from genome assembly GCA_013389945.1 of Fregata magnificens. Taxonomy (NCBI): domain Eukaryota; kingdom Metazoa; phylum Chordata; class Aves; order Suliformes; family Fregatidae; genus Fregata; species Fregata magnificens. Next base: position 106,468 of record WAAD01004372.1, read on the forward strand.
CAGTTCAGAAAGACAGGAGATAAACTGCTGGCCTCTTTGTAGTCAGTAGGACTTTTATCACTGTCTTCAGTTTGGGATTTCACCAAATACTTTTGTATATGCAAAGTTACATTTCTGTAACTTAAACTGTACATTTATTTATCAGATGTCTACATGCAAAGGAAAATTAGAAACACTTCTGAACTCTGTCTTCACACGGAGATGAAAGGTTTTCCCAGAAAACAACTAACATGAAAAATTGGAGGCATATGTGTATTGTTCTCTAATAATTTCTATAACATAAATTCAAAGCTCCAATCTATTGACTCCTAAGGATGAGACACTTTCAGGGACAACTTTAGACCATGCCAAGACAAAATCCTACCTGGAACTAACTCATCAGAATTTATGATACTTAAAACCTGAATCTGAATTTTGTTCTTTGGCCTGATTTTTATCAAAAATCAGCAGAACACGTGGCAATCCTACAGCTGACGACATTTCTCCATCTCACTGTCAAGGCAGGGAAAATGGAATGGAATGACTTCTGACGAAGAGGGCAATGTGAACATGATATTCCTGGACTAGCCCCTTTTCCCTGTATCACTTCAAATAGCTAGTGAAAGCTGACTAATCACATCAACATTTAAGGATATCATTTTATAATAATGGCTGGGACATATCTTTGTTCATACAATTCTGGAAAGAAATGACCTGAACAGAAAATATGCATGAATCTCCGGTTTATCAGACTAAGAAGCATACGGTAACCAGAGTGCGTAGAAATTACAATGTGGTTTGCGGAAATCTCATAACGCAGGCTGTAATTCATGAAATGGTTAAAACAAACAAACAAAAAAAATCCATTAAGAAGTCTGGAGACGGAATAAATATGGTCAGTTCCTTCTGCACCAGAAGAGCTATGAGAACCCCCATACGTTTTGAGACATTTGCTTTCTGTCAACCTGTTTGGCTAGTCTATGATATTACTGAAGCAATTATATAATAGGCATTAATGTATTTGTAGCAGACAGACACTATCTGGCTAAAAACTGGAAATATTTATTGAAAAAAACATCAGCTACTTATCTGACTCACTGATATACCCTTATCTCTCAATGGTGTTATGTCCGAAGAATGAGAGGTGATCAGATCAAAGTTTTAGTGAAATGGACTGATGGTTACAAAATATTTTACAGAAAATGGCCTTGCTGCTTCAAGTATGGTCACAAATATTCTGTTACAAGTTGAGTGTGAGTGTATGTAAAAAGATAAGGACACTATCTACATTTACCTACTCTGATCCCAGTTGGCTGCAAAAAGCAGAAGAATCTTCCTGCCACAGTGGTCGCGATTTTCCAGTACTCCCGGGAACCCATCTGTCAGAGCCCGTTTGATTCCTGGATCATCAGCCTTGAAGTTTTTGAACATATCCAGATTTAATTGACGGTACTGGAAGTACTGAGCCAGCAGTCTGAAGGCCTCAGTTTGGTGAAACTTTCTGGCTCGGAGAAATCTCAAGATGAAGGCATCATCTGTACGTAAAAACCCAATGTCAGGCCTCGTGATGATCATGTCCCTGACTTGCTGGATATCCTGATGCAAAATGTCTGGGTTTTCATTCAGTTCCAGGCGGGCTTTCTCTATAGTCTCTGGACTAAGTCCAGCTTGTAAATGGGTCATCTCTGCAAAAACCTCTTTTCCAAATCCTTAACTTCAGATATTTTAGTAGCAGAAGCGCTGATCCCATTCAATTGATGGTCTGCTCTGAGCGTGAGTCATTCAGAAGTTTTTTGCTATCAAGCTGATATTTAACAAATGAAAGCGAAGGTCTTTTCTTATTCTTGCCGAAGGAGTAACAGGCAGTTCACACGCCGCATAATCCATCCAAAGGAAAGTGTTGTTTATTCCATCACCTACTAAAAGAAAAAGCAAATATGTAAAAGAAAGACTAAATATGTATATAAAGCTTACAGGAATGCATTTCTGAACTTCATTTAGCAATAAAATTGCTTTGCGTACTTTCTATGTAAGAGGATAGCAGTCAAATAATTTCAGAATGGGTGCATTTAAGATAACGCAGTCACTGACATCTTGAATGTACATAATCAAGCTTTCAGAAAGGCAATCTGATTAATTGACAATTAATACCAAGCTGTATCAATTTACTATTAGAATACACTTTGCAAAGTTGTCTTATAGAAGTGTGGAAGTTCCAGCATTCCATAACTTCAAGCCCGGGATGACAAAAGCAAAAATAATAGTCATTTTTTTCCACCCCTAATAGGATTTACATTTCAGCATCCTAAGTATGCAGATTTACACTTATCATAATAAGTACAACAACTGGTTGATTTGGTTTTATCACCCATGCTATCAGCTTGTAGCTTTCCTTGAATTAGCCCCTGAGCTGATTGTACAACTGATTAAAAAAAACCCCAAATTCACCAACATCAGAGATATTTTCTACTTTGTAAAACCTCACTGAAAATATTTCCCGTTGAGACTTAATACATCTTCATGGGAAACTTCCCATGAATAAAGCGTTTGATGAATCTAATCTGACAGGATTGGTGTTTTAGTTGAAGAGATGCATTTTATACCAAATTCTTTTTTTTTAATATCTTGTAGCTTTCCTGAATACCTAGTTCCGAATTTCATTTTCATTCCTGTACTTTACCTAGAATTTGTTTTTACAAGTGTTAGAAGAAAAGCTGCTTAAGCTGTTATGTATGAGCAAAATGGTACAGTGAATCTCTGACATTTCAGTGACATAATTAGCAAGAGGCTGTCATCGAAGTCTGTGTAGTTACACTTGTGTGAAGTAAGATCAAGGTTTGTTCCAATGTGAAATGTGTGTGAAGAAAGATCAAGATCCATCCAATTTCTCAGCCACCAGAAGAACAGACAAGCAAACAAAAAACCCCACCGCTTAACTGATATCTCTCTCTTTCTAATTTCTGAACAAGAAAAATTGGTTCAAAACTAAAAGGGAATCCCTCAGTGAAAGACATAGTTTCTTGTATTTGAAGAAAGCTGTTTGCAAAGTTATGAATTATTTATAGCAAAACAACCATTTCACTCAGCTACTCCCTTGGATTCAGTGCTCGTATCAAACAAAGAGGACAGCAGCAGCCAGGATATTTCTTCGTCCAGGGGCTGCTCAAAGTTACATTGCAGGACCTGGAAGTCAATCAGCACAAGGGATGCCCAAGTCCCCTGTTTTGTGAGCTTGCACGTCATTGAGAAAAACTACATTTTAGGTGGCACAGCTGCAGCCCTGGGATGAGATCCCTGAATCTGAATACAGAGAGTTTCTGCATATTTGCTTAAAGGACATTTGTGGTGGGAGATAAGCTTTTCATTCAACAGCAATGTGCATTAGACTTGTCTGTAGGTGATACAAAGGAGAGTTTGTTAAGCAATCTCTTTCTGTATTCACTGTGGAGCTGGAGTTAAGAAGAGCTACCTGCAGGGCAGAGTATCTGGTGATTCATCAGCCTGGGAAAATTTGGGAAAAGGCAGAGCCAGGAGGAAAGAAGGCTGGCTCCCTTTGACAAGTCACTATGGAGTGCAAATGACTCCAGAAAAACATGCCCTGTAGTTTTGAGGGGCTAATCTATGGGTCCAGGTTATTAAATTCTTAAAGAAATCAAAGTTGTATTAAAGGTGGATGGCACACATAAAAATAAAGTAACAGTAATTTGCTTTCCTCTTGCCTTTATTAGACCAAATTAGGCTAACTCTGATGGTATCAACTGAATTCCACTGATATAGGCCATAGGAAAATCAGGCCAACATTTTGTGTTTAAGAGCTCAAATTAGTTGTACCATTAGCATTTTCTTGAATAAATCGTGTTTTTACTTACAATTGCCTCCATGAGCTAGTTAGGGGAGCCCAGTGTGTTTAAGTGTGACACTGTCACTGGGGGAGTGTAAGGTTTGGTTCTTTCCCTAGTTTTAACAGCAAGTTGTACCCTAAGGAGGCTGGTTGTGCTCAAGGGTGCTCGGCAGAGGGGTGGAAGCAAGGAGCTTATTTGGGGTCTGTGACAGTTCTGGCTCAGGGCTCAGTATGAATTCGAACACCTTTGGAGCTCCTGTGACTTAGAATTACAGAATCATAGAACCACAGAATGATTTGGGTCAGAAAGGACCTTTAAAGGTCATCTAGTCCAATCCCCCTGCCCAGGGCAGGAACATCTTTCACTGGATCAGGTTGCTCAACGCCCCATCCAACCCAGCCTTGAACACTTCAGGGATGGGGCATCCACTACTTCTCTGGGCAACCTGTTCCGGTGTCTCACCACCCTCATTGTAAAGAATTTCTTCTCTATATCCAATCTAAACCTAGCCTCTTTTAGTTTAAAACCATTAGCCCTTGACCTATTACTTGAGGCCCTAGTAAAAAGTCTCTCTCCATCTTCCTTATAAGCCCTTTTTAAGTACTGAAAGGCTGCAGTAAGGTCTCCCTGGAGCCTTCTCCAGGCTGAACAACCCAAACTCTCGCAGTCTTTCTTCATAGGAGATGTGTTCCAGCCCTCTGATCATTTTTGTGGCCCTCCTCTGGACCTGCTCCAACAGGTCCAAGGACTTGTGGCAGTTAACTGTGACCGCCCAGTGGGTTCATTCATTTTCTGAGAGTTTATGGGAGTAGAACTGTCCCTTCCTCTGCTCCTTTTCTAACTGAAAATTATGCTACTTATTATCATTAAAGTTTCCTACTGTTTTTACCTTATTTAAATGCATTAACACCGTTGATGCCCAGGATGATCCCAAGGTGAGGGAGATACGGTGCTCTCCTGTTAGATGTTGTTGCCAAAAAGCAACTTATAAATACTCAGTCTAACAAAAGATACATTTTTAAATGCATTTCAGAGTTTTCTCATAGCGAGCTGAGCTATAGCCATGGGTTACAGCTTACAGGAGAGCCTCTATAGATTATCCCAATTATCAGCCAGAATAGACTTTGCACTAAAATACTTTATTGGCGTAATGTTATATGTTGCAAAATAATCCTAAATATGTATGAACAATGTTGTTGCTATCTGAATCATAACCCCACAAATCGTGGGATTAGTAGTAATCCACTCTAACACCATTGACTTCAAGGAATCTGATTTATATGAGTGGATGATTTCGTTCTCCCACTGCTTACCTTGACAATAAATTTAATGCTCCATAGCTACCCAGTTTAATTGTCATTGAGCTTTCTCAAATGGTACTGATTTTTTCTGATTCCCAAAGGTATAAGAGAAGCACCTTCTCCATTTTCACCCCCTCCCACACATGGCAATTTCTCATTCTCTTCTGGTGTTGTGTACAGCTCTGATCCATCTGCCAATTTTTCAGATGTTTACATCTTTATTCTGCTTTTTTTTTCCTCCCAAATGAAGATGCTGGCCTTTTTTTCCCTATCTTGAATATTGTTGCTGCGTGTTGGCACACTAGACTCTTTGTTATAGTCTCAACAACTGTTTTTCTGTGTTGTGACTCTTTGTTCCCAAAGGACTATTTGCTCTGCTAATGTCTTTTCACAGCCACTTACAATAAATCATCCTTCCAAAGGACAAAAACCCAGCTTTAAACAAGAAAAAATAATTAACAGAGGTTTGGAACACAACATATTAATACAGGGAAAAAAAGGGAAATTTCCACCAAAATTGTGGTGTCACATACCATTTCAGCTTATTTATTTTCATTCCCAACAAGAGAATGATGAGGGACAGAGAGCGGTTTTAGGATGGGTAAAATACTGAAAGCAGGATACAGTCTTCAGACAAACAGCTTACATTTTTGCCTTACCCTCGAAAATAAAATTTAGTTAATAATAAAATGTACAGTAATACTTAATAATTAACTAAAATGAAAATAATATCTTAAGGAAGTATATGTAGTACTTTTTATCCAAAGATCTTAATATGCTTTATTGCTCTCTCATCAATGACAGCTTCTGGATCAGCATTCAACCCCTATTTGCTCTACATCCCCTGGAAAATTGGCCAAAACCTGCTGTCAGTAATGATGATGCTTGTCTGGATCATTTTGTTCCTGCCCGCCTAGCTGTCCCTGCGACACCATATGCCTCTTGAAGCACTGTCCTCGTGTCCATTTGGCCCTTCCCCACCCACTTCAGTTCGAGAAAGATTTTAGTTGCCTCTGTCTACCAAGTGTTTTCCATTCAGTCCAAAGCTATATGCCATGTGAAATTTCATTACCACAGCTTTCAAACAGGAAGGCACTAGGGTTTGATCCTAACGTGGTATTAACAGTCATCACTGTTATGATTTTTCTCATTACATAATTCCTAACTTCCAGCATTCATACAGGTATTAGCTGCTAAAATCATGCCAGAAGAGAAGGCAGTGGGCAGGGAGGGAGGGAAAATGGTAATCTAGAAGTATTTCATCTCAGAGTGTGGGTATCATCTCATTAAATTGCTTTTTAAAAAATATTTTGATGTTAACTGTGGAAAACATCTTGGGGCTATGTTCTGCTTAGCAGGGATTGCTCCATAAGGGCAGGGGAGGATGAATCCATAGCTGTACTTATAGGAATGGCTCCTATGGCACTTTGTGGCCTTGTAGTACCTTAGTAGGAACCTGCGCCAGAAACTGAGTGCTCAGACATAGAAAGGGACATAGCCCGGCTCCGTGAACTAATTTCAAAAGAGTGATGGAAAAACTGACTCTCTCTTGTCCTTGGCTGCTGGATCCTGGCATCCTCTGCAGACAGCGGGGAGAAGTACAGCCGTGCGTGATTTGCCTGAGATCACGGAGGTTACATTTCACAGAGCTGGGAACTGACCGTATGTGTCCTGAGCTGCAAGCCTACATGTTAACATCTGGGCAATCTTTCCCCCCTATGCATAATTCTCCGCATCATGAGAAAAATGTGAAGCCATGTTGCACACAAGGAAATGGACAGGTAGACTGCAACATTCCCAGTGTCCCCAGTGTAATCCCCCCAGGCTTCAACTGCACAATCAGGACCCCAAAAGTGTACCATTTCTTTATGTTTTTGCCAAGAGCAACCCCTCTATGGGAGATCTAGACAGGTCTATCTCACATCCCAAGTCCATAGCCTGACTGCTGTTCAGATTATCACAGAATCAGGGAACAGCTGAGTTTGGAGGTCATCTGGTCCAATTCCCCTGCTCAAGCAGGGCCACCCAGACCAGGTTGCCCAGCACCGTGTCCAGATGGCTTTTGAATATCTCCAGGGAAGGAGACTCCACAACCTCTCTGGGCAACCTCTGCCAGGGCTTAGTCACTCTCACAGTAAAAGTGTTTCCTGATGTTCAGAGGGAACCACCTGTGTTTCGGTTCACACCCATTGCCTCTGGTCCTGTCACTGGGCACCACTGATAAAAGCCTGGTTCCATCCTTTTTGCACCCTCCCTTCAGGTATTCGTACAAATTGATGAGATCCCCCTGAGCCTGCTCTTCTCCAGGCTGAACAGTCCCAGCTCCCTCAGCCTTTCCTCACAAGAGAGATGTTCCAGTCACTTAATCATCCTTGTGACCCTTCATTGGACTTTCACCAGTATGTCCATGTCTCTCTTGTACTGGGGAGCCCAGAACTGGATACAGTACTCCAGGTGTGGCGTCCCCAGTCCTGACTATTATGAACCTCCCCTGCTTCCCTGTAGCCCTTCCCTAAGGGACTAGATTCTCCCAGTCAACCTAAACGAGTTAAATATTGCAAGCCTTTCTCCTGCAAGTCCCAGTGCTCCTGTAAACCTTCACTAGGGAATTGTTGCATCTCTTCAATATGAAAATAGGGAACATTTGTGACTGTAACAGCTGTGTGGGGAATTTGATGGTTTCTCACACTTTCCTGGGATGCGATCTCCTCACTCAGGTAAAAAAACTAACATTTCTTTCAGTTCAGTAAAAACAATATATCACAGATTCCTATTCCCCTCATATCACAGTCTCCTTGTCAGCTTAACTCAGTTACACATTACCCTTGGGCCACATCTATGTGTCCAGCGGTGGTAATTTAGCCATGGCACAGCACAAAACACAGCAGCAACTCGACTGATCTTTGTAGCTCTCTGCAGAGTACATAGGGCAGGCAAGTCTGCAACACTGACCTGCAGTTGTCCTGCTGTTCTACAAGCTGATGGGTGTGAGGAGAGACTGACAAGGTTGTCTAATAGACATAAAATAAAAGAATTGCCTCATGATCTTTGGACCTGAAATGTCCAAAACTTATTGCCTACCTGAATATTAAGGAATAGGACCACGTGCTGAGGAGGAGAACTTAAACAACTTGTAAATAAAAAAGTTAAACAAAACTCCTGTGAACTTAATGAGATTGCTTCAATCTTTCTCCAAATCATAGTTTTAAATTTTTAAGTATCCACCAACCACAGATAAACTGCAAATCCCTATGGGAACATGAGGCCTGACCTGTGGCATGTCAAAGAACCAGCAGGCTCTGAGGGACTTCCATATCAGCCATGAACTACTCCAAGTGTCACCATGCAAAAAGCATCCTGGTGCTATTGGACAAAGAGGTCGCTTTCTCCAATACTATAGAAACTTCTTGCAGCTGAAATTATCAGCAGTATTCAAAACAATCAATTCTGACCCCCAAGCCTGATAATTAAGCTATGTGCAGAAATCTAATAGCATGGATCATAATATTGGTGCCTGAAAATCCCTAAATGCACTGTAGAAGTTGTGTTACAACATCTGCACAAAGGTATACAGAAGAATGTAGAAAATATATTATTGAGATATTGAGTTCTACATCTTTAATAACATTAAGTTTATCTAGTTTTACAGTTCTTTTGCTCCACATTTTAAAAATTAACTTCCTTTAAAAAATATGAAATGCAATGGTGATGTATTATTGCCCTATTAGTGGCTGACTTAGTTCTGCTTTATACATTATGCCAAGGAAAGGCATCCATCGTCCTGTGGGGTGGCAGTGGGGGGAGGAAGGGAAGGAGGGAAAGGCAGGGGCAAAGAGGAACAAGGAAGGAAGGAAGGAAGGAAGGAAGGAAAAGAGGTAAGGAAGAAGGGAGGAAGGGGAGAAAGGAAAGAGGGAGGGATTTCTGCACCCAGGAATTCACACAAGTCTCCTCTTTTTTTCTCTCACTCCTATTGAAGTCTGAGCACAAACACTAAGATCTGCACACAGATACTTCTCCCAAAATTGTAGAAATGAAGTTTATTATAATTCAATATTACCTTGTGGGTTTGTTTTCTCAGTGGAGGAACATATCAGACTTAAGGAGTTTATAAATCCTGTTGAAGGGAAAAAACACACAAAAAGCCAAAACTGTTTGGAAATTCTCAAACTAAATCCTCAGAGCAGCATTGGTATCAAGAGGGAAAGGACTTACAACTCATCTGCCAAAAACTATGTGAACTTCTGCTCACTGAACTTCCCACTCCATAAAAGACTGATGTTGCTTCTTTTTTTTTTTTTTTTTTTTACTAGTAGGATCCGATTGTCATATCTTGTTTGTGTATGTGCCAGACACCGCAGCAATGAGCTGTGAGAGCAAATAATACTCGCTTGCCAAACGATACCACAATTGCTTCAGTAACTGCACACTTAAATTAACAATTGCATTAGTTTACAGTCTTAGTTTGAAGGAAATATTCTTCATCCTTTTATGAGGCTGATCATTTGTATTTTAACTGACACGATCCTCTTTTTGTAGATGAGTAGGGTGCTGTTACATGTTTCAGTGAAACAACTTCTGTGTTCAAAGCAGATAGAGTTTAAGGAATTATGACCCAATGCTATGGGGTGGATTCTGCAGTTCTTCCATTGTTGAACTCAATTACACTGCTTACGCTATTACTCAGCAGCACTCAGTGATACTCAGTATAAGAGTATCTGGTCTCTGCACCAGATTTTAAGTTATAAATGATGATATAAAGTAAGAAGGTTTTTAGAAAAGGTTGTAATATCTTTCATTGTTTTGCATATGCCTTACAAGAATCTAATTTTAAGAAAATACTCAATAGTTTTCAGAGCTGGATGAGTCAACAGAATTATTAAAATAATTGGCAGCATTTTATAACAGATACATAGCAGACCTGATTATGCTGACAACACAAGCTGCCCCTGTAAACTTCAAGTTGGGATAGAGACTGCAAACCAGGGAAAGCTCTATGAGGTTATCTGACTTACCATTATATGAAAAAGTAAACCCTTACTTTTGCTATGCAGTGCATGGCATAATACTATTACACAATATGTCATTTAGAGGTTGGTATTACATTAACTTTTAGTACTGGAGAAAATCCATGTTATCATCTGATTACTCAGAAAGCACATGAAAGCAGCCTTTCTGTAATTCAATTTTTCCTTCCAAATATGATCCAGTCACTGTTTAGTGATGGACAATGAGTAGCCATCTGCTCCCTAACTTCATTATTCCTGAAGCTTGTTTAGATTGACGAATCAGCATTTTGAAAGGGGAAAACTCCCTTTCTCCTATGACCTTCCCCACCCTCCCAGGATTAAACCACTGCAAACAGAATTAAAGTCAGGCCAGCAGCACGCAGGGGGTTTCTCCAGCCGTTATTTGCTTTGTGTTTATTTTCTGTAGGGAGCCCTCTCTGAACACCCTCACTGCTTGCAGAGACCACAACTTAATTCTTGACTTCCTGCGGCAAAGGATCCACAGGGTAGGCACAATTCACCTCACTTCTTCCCTGCACCCATTATTCATCACAGTTTGCCATTGGGAAAGCGGAACATTTGTCTGAGCTGGCACACTCCTTCATCCCTTTAGTCCCTCATCACCCTTTGGGTTGAATATACCTGGTCAAAACAGGCATCAATTTGCTGAGGAGCAAACAGGTATCTGCTGCTCTTTGGCAAGCTCCTATCTGTCTGCACTTGGCTGGAGTCCTTACTTGGTCCCTTAACTCCCAGTTTTAACCCTTTCCCCTCCATCCCTCTCACCTCTCTCCTGCTCTCAAATTGGATCTGGACTTTCCCTTCCAACCTGTGCTCTTTCCCCTGCTTGACCAGCTTCTGGGCTGCTGAGCTGATTTTTCCAGCCCCCATGTCCTCTTTCAGGAAGGATTGAGGCTGGTGATGGAGAAGGAAGACAGAAGGGGAAGAAGGGGCAGGAAAGTGATGGATGGGGAGAAACGGGCAGAGAGGAAAGGAGGCAAGGGAGCAGGGCAGGGAGGAGAGCAGACAGGGAAGGCAGAAAACAGAAAGGCAGGAGGCAGAGAAGCAGGTCAAGGAGGACTGGGGGCAGAAGAGGCAGGGTAGATAGGAGGCAGGAAGCAGGAAGTAGGGCAGAGAGGAGAGGCAGAGGAGGCAGGGGAAGTTGGACAGGCAGGGAATGTAGGGATCAGGGCAAGGAAAAGAGGCAGGGCAGACAGGGAGCAGGGGAAGGAGGCAGGGAGGCAGAGAGCAGTGAGGTAGGACAGGCAGGAGAGGCAGCCAGGGGAGGCAGGGAGCAGGATAAGGGGGCAGGGAGGGAGCAGGCCAGGTAAGAGGCAGAGGAGGCAGGGAGCAGGGAGTCAGGGCAGGCAGGGGAGGCAAGCAGTGGAGGCAGGGGACATGGAGACAGGGGAGGCAGTGAGCAGGGGAAGGAGGAAGGCAGGGCAAGCAGAGCAGGCAGGAGGCAGGGAAACAGAGGCAGGACAGGCAGGAGAGGC
>WAAD01004372.1:118584-147057 GCA_013389945.1 Fregata magnificens
AGGAGGCGTGTGCACCAAAGCCTGGGTCCTTCCACTCGGCGGCTGCCGTCCCCCTGGGTCCTAAGCCCTCCTGCCGCCCGCCCGGCTGCCTCCCGGCGATCGCGGCGCTCCCAGGCTGCGGGCTCGGCGCACCGCCACCGCCGGGGGAGTGGTGACAAAGGAGCTGCGGGCTGCCGACAGCCGGGAACGCAGCAGCAAAGCCGGTCACGGCGAGCTTACGAACGCGGGCTTTCACCTGGTGGCACGGCCTTCACCCTCTTTTTTCTCGCATCGCCCCTTTCCCAGCAAAACTCGGGGAGAGCACAACCTCCTGCGGCATTTACAGCAGCCACAGAAAGGGTAATCTTCGTGGGCCATGTATTACAGATGGGCTGCCGTAATGAACGTGGCAGCCTGGGTTTATAAGAGAAGTTCTTCTGGGTCAGACTACAGGTACATCTAGCTCAGGGTGCTGTCACCACCAGCAGCCACAGCAAATGTCTAGTGAAGAATATAAAAACAGGACAAGCTTCACCCCTGCACTCTCCCAGCCTCTCTCTCAAGCATTTTACATTTAGGGATTTCCCCAGCAATGTGGTGCCTGTGTTCTTAGGATGCATTTGTCCTCCCTGAACTTTCCCAGTGTCTCCTAGAACACCTGTAAATTTCTAGAACATCCTTCCATAATGTCCTTTAACAATGAGCTCCACAGACCATCTGACTACTTCACAAACTATCACCTCTCTTTCGTTATAGGGATCTGTAAGCTTCAGCTAGCGTTGTAGAAAGGACAGAAAAGGGAAACTTTTCTCATTAAATTAGGTCCTGAAAATCACTTTCTGTATGAGCCTCATAAGACCTGTGCTAAGCTGTACTTGAAAGACTTTGAGTGACCTAATGGCCTTGGCAACCAAATTCACACTCGTACCAACACAGTAAGCCCAACCAAATGCACCAGCAAAGTGCATTTCTTCTTCTGCTACCCCTGTACATTGTGGAGTATAATTCCTGGGAAGTGGTGGTTTAAAGTCAGCTGACAGTCTTGGTCTCTTTGCTTTGGACATCTCTCCTGTGTCACTTACTGAAGGATCTTGTATACCAAAGAATTGGGTGATAAATGATAAAGATAGGGAACAACTTCTGCATACAAAATGGCTAAACAGAGTAGGATTCTTCAGCATGGAAAAAAGAGACGAGTAAGTGTAGGTAAAATAGTGGTGTGTTTTTTTCATCGTTTATAATATTTCATAATAATGAGCAGCATGAGGAAGATAAATTGGAACAATATCTCAGTATCATTTCCAGTTCAAGGAGTAGGAGAGATGAAACCCACTAGGGGCTGGCTTTGAATCAAAGCAAAGGACATATTTCTTCACAAAATATTTAGTGAAGCTGTAGAACTCATTTCCACAGGAATTCAGGCTTCAGAAAATTGTTGCGCACATCCTCAGAAGAAAAAACCATTAAGGGCTTTTAAACATGAAGTCATGACCTCCAGCTGAGGAAGCCCCTGTTCCACAAATTGCTGAAGGCTGGGGTAATATTTGGGAAAGAGTGTCGATATCCTTGCCCCGCTCTTTTCCTTAGCCATCCACTGCTGATCACTGCTGGAGATAGGCACTGGGCTAGATGGACCTTTGATCTGACCCAGTAGTGGCTGCTCTTACATTCTTATTGTGGTGGGCTGACCCTGGCTGGAACCCAGGTGCCCATCAAAGCCACTCCATCACTCCCCTCCTCAGCTGGACAGGGGAGAGAAAATATAACGAAAGGCTCATGGGTCAAGATAAGGACAGGGAGATCACTCAGCAATTACCATCACGGGCAAAACAGACTCGACTTGGGAAAAAAACTAATTTAATTTATTACCAATCAAATCAGAGTAGGATAACAATAAATAAAACCAAATCTTAAAAACACCTTCCCCCCACCCCTCCCTTCTTCCCAGGCTCAACTTCACTCCCGATTTTCTCTACCTCCTCCCCTCCAGTGGCTCAGGGGGATGGGGAATGAGGGTTGCGGTCAGTTCATCACACATTGTCTCGGCCGCTCCTTCCTCCTCAGGGGGAGGACTCCTCACACTCTTCCCCTGCTCCAGCATGGGGTCCCTCCCACAGGAGACAGTCCTCCGTGAACTTCTCCAACGTGAGTCCTTCCCACGGGCTGCAGGTGGATATCTGCTCCACTGTGGACCTCCATGGGCTGCATGATGCAGGATGCACATGATCCATGCCTCATCATGGTCTTCACCATGGGCTGCAGGGGAGTCTCCTTCTTCACTGACCTTGGTGTCTGCAGAGTTGTTTCTCTCACGTATTCTCACTCCTCCTCCCAGCTGCAATTGTGCAGAAACTTTATCCCCCTTCTTAAACATGTGATCCCAGAGGTGCTACCACCATCATTGACTGTCTCAGCCTTGGCCTGCAGCGGGTCCATCTTGGAGCTGGCTGGCTTTGTCTCTATTGGACATAGGGGAAGATTCTAGCAGCTTCTCACAGAAGCCATCCCTGTAGCTCCCCCCCAACCACCCCAAACCTTGCCATGCAAACCCAATGCACTTATATACAAAAGTAGACTTTGAGAATGTGAACACAACAGGAGCACTCTCAGCTTTGCTTTCCTTTGAAAGGGCAAGAGCCAGTGGTTTTGTTCTATTTGACAGAGTGTACATCCAGACAGAGTCACTTGCTTTTTAGAGGAAACACCACAATATTCATGAGCAAAGGCAAAAGGAATCTGTGGGGAAGATGCCTTGTGCTTTTAGAATGATATCCATGCACAATCATTAATTGAACCCACAGCATGTTTAAAATTGGAGTATGAGGTAATTGCATCCTGTGACCCAATCGCATTGACTGGAAAAGATGAAGCAGCAGCTCAAAGGCAGAGGGCTCAAAATGCTCACAAGAGCATTTGTCCCAGCACTTGATGGGAGAGCATTTCTAGCCCCAGGGAAGTTAGTAGTCAGTAAGCAGTCTCATTAGATCATGATTTTCTGCATAGAGGTCAGTTTGGAAGTAAAACAATAAGCACCCTGTGTTCATAATCCTCTTGCAAGCTTCTACTCTTGCACATATGATAAGGATTAATGTACTAGCTACTGTAACTATGCAGTACTTCCCTGGGAATTGTTAATAATATTAAGTGGAATGAACATGACTCTATAAACCAACTGCCTTAGGCAGTCAAGTGAGTTGCCAAATTTGATGTATATTTAATATTTAGGGATTTAATATTTTTATTTGGTTTGTTAATTGAGGTTGGGTTTTTTTCCCCCTTAATGTTGCTGTTAGGTGACCAGTGCCTGCTGATCCTCTGGATGATTGACATGTAGCACAATGCTGTGGTAGAAGCAAGTCTCTAAACATATTACTGCAGGGCCTTATATTGATCCCACTGCAAATATTCTCAGGTTTCTTTCTCATCACCACTTCATCACTTCCTCATCACTTTCTGCAAAGTCTACTCTGTACTCTGAGAGCATGCCTCAGGTTTTCTCATTCTCTGCATTGTTCCAGTCATTACACTTCAACTGAAGTTATGACTTCAGAAACAGCTATGTTGGAGATATAAAACCTTCAGTTTCATAAAGGTATGTCTGGGACATTAGGAACTCCCTTGCTGATGTGCACAGGCTGGAGCTGCATCCTTTTCTCATTTGCAGTATTGAATATGCAGAGCTAAGGGGAGAAAAATGTGCCAGTAATCACAGTTTGTCACTGAAGGCATTAGAACTGACTGAACACATGGAGGAAACAGGTCAGTTTGGAAGGGGGAGGGTATTTTATGCAGCCTTTTCTGAAAGTAAAACAGAACTTTGATATTAAATTTATTCTAACCTGGCCTTCCCTGTCATCACACATATTGATTCTCTGTTTTAATGAAGAGCAATGAAATAACACACTTGAAAAAAGAATGTGTATTTTCAGCACTCGTGGAAAGGATTTGTGTACATGAACTAAAAACGAAGCCATGGAAGGGCAGAGTGGCTCCATGGTCTAGGTATGACAAATAGTTTCTGCTGGATCTACTCTGTTAGCAGCAAAACATTGTCTTCACTCAGTGACATTAAACACACAGCGTCTTGCTGTATTTTTGACTCCCAAAAAGTGCCATGAAGCTAGGAGCGAGTTTGCACATTTTTGCAGCTCTGATACTACATTCTCATCTGTGCAAAGCCCAAAACCATTGAAATATTTTTATTCGTCACAGGAAGGAATGGATTTTTTTTAGTTCTCAGAAAATTCCAAAGAACTGGGAAACTGCTCTCACTCTGCTTTCAAACTGAAACACATTACACAAAAACATATTGATATTCAGCATCTTATAGGGTTATTGTTTGTGAATGGTGTGCATATATAAGGAGGGGAACAGATCTTTGATGTAATTCAGTATATACCTTGTGTCATTCACTTTTTCAATATGATTTCTCCAATATTTAAAATGTTCTTTACAGCTTGTGAATAGGAAATTCGAGAAATAATATAATATAGGATGTCCCTGTATCTTTACATTTTCTTTTATGAAAAATTTGCTGCAAGTTTCTAAAATTAACAGTCAATTTTAATAATTAATTGGGAGCTCATTCTTTTTCCTTAATCTACAATTACCATCTGGTTTTATTTCCTTTGAAAGTAACTGCACTGAAAGCCCCAGTAGATTAAAAAATAATAATGCTAAAACTGCTTAGACCCAATAAATCATTATTCTTAAGGGAGAAGTAACTCATAGATCACAGTTCAGAGGGATCCATGTTATAAATCCTCCCAGGTTTCCTGAACCTTTAAAATATTTAAAAATTTATACCCAAGAATGCAGAACATATGCAAATGGATTGTTCGCATGATTTATTTAATGTGAAGGGTCCAGGTTTTGCCATTTTTATTCTTGATGAAGACAATTTACTCCTTTGCTGAGTTCGCATGCAATTGCCTCCTCTGCTACTCTCAGAATAGTGTACAACTGGGATGTGAGCAAAGTTTTGGCCTCAAGCATGTAGAGGAGTGAAGCTGAAATGTCCTTGACTCCATGGGAAGTCTGGGAGCTGGCGGGGACATCCAGCACAGAGCTGAAGGCCAGCAGCAGAAGTCAGGTAAAGTTGAGCTCTCAGAACTGAGATCCAGAATTTCCCCTCTCAGCTCTTGCCTAACTCTGAACCAGTCTAAATCCCATAGCTGGCTTATTTTGGGATCGTGAAGTTCCTGGAGTAGATTCAGACTGAGTACCTTGGTACCAAAAATCAATCAGCATTCAAAAAACTACAAGTGTCTCTCTGACAGCCTAATCATTTGGGTGTTGGAAAGGTTGACTTTAGGCCCAGATGTGCTGTATAAGTCAGGTGCAGATTTAGCCTCATGTCTTTAGTTGGTTTAACTTGGCAACACTGACTGTGCTGACTTATGTGAGATACCTGTGAGTTAAATCAGCTGGGGACCTGCTCTTATTGAATTCAATTACTCACCTAGTCAGTGCTACTCTGTCTAAACAATAAGGGCACTGTCTTGCTAAACCATTAAGTGTCCTTTTGCAGAGGGAAATAAATTATGAAATGTCATGTTTTGCATAGCTGCTACCTAAATGATATAACCTTTAAAGAACAGCATAGCAAAACTTAGCCTTACTGCCTAAGAAAGTGAAGATCGGAACTAGTCTTCTTCCTGATCCGGGAGTAGGAGAATCTAATATAGGCAGGCATAACAAAACAAGTTCACAGGGAGGCAAGTGGTCCAGAAAGTAGATGAGTCCAGCAAGAAGGTTTAGGATGGTTGTTACAGAATTAATTCAGAAAAATCCTCTTGGGAAAAACCTGACGGCTTCTGGTGCCTTACTACATTGGGGTCAGTTTGCACATAAGCAACACTGCAGTCTGAATTCTAACATACTGATCTCAGATATGATTTGTTAAAAGCTTGAAATATGTATGCTGTTTACTGTTAATTCTCCGGTGTGTTAAATTAAGGGTTCCTTACCTTCCCAAAGGCTGTTGTATATTTTCCAATTGCAACATGCTCTTATGCATTTGTCCAAATGGCTTTAACTGTTGAGCTCAAAGTGCAAGAATATAACTTCTGAAGTGATAAAAAAGGATTTGAAGGTTGGTAGTTTGACCGGAATAGCTAGAGATGAGGGGAATAATAGGATACTAATCTGATTGCTTAGCTTGTTATGTGATGAATTATTTCTGAAATATTTTAAAATGAATGATGCAGATAAATGCATGCAGCTTTGTATGGAATAACATAAATCAGGAACAGTAATAATGACTGTGAGCTCTTCTATGTGAAAACAAGCATATGTGCAATATAAATTCAATTACCTGAATGTCACTGAGAATATAGAATACTTTCACATTTGTGACTGAATAACTGCAGAGATTTTTGTTGGAAATAAAAACAGATGGAGGACACAATCTTATTCTGGATAGTTGAAGTCTGTTGCAAACTGAAGTATATGAATGTATGTGCATACATATACAGAAATAGAGGCAAGCACTATGGCTGCAATCCTCAACAGATAGAAATCAACATAACTCCACTGACTTTGGTGGAGGTGTGCTAATTTACACTAGCCAGCACAGGGGTAAGTGTGTATATACAAAACAACTATTACACCTGTCAGCAGTCTGACGTTTCACATTACCACTTCATACAGGAATGTAAAGGATGCAACAATCTGCTGAAGGCACTCCACAGTACGGTTTTATCCCTCCTGGGATGCAGCACTGGAATCAGGGTCTAAACAGCATCAACATCATCTTGCAAACACTGGGTATGCTTTAACGTCATCGGGGACCCCCAGCACAATCCATCTAGAATATATATCAAGCAGAGGGGCATACAGCAATCATGTACTTTTTAACAGGCGGGAGGCTTTTCGCTTGTCATAGCTGGTGAGCCCCTAGGGAGGTGAGACTGCTGCCATCCTGATTCCCAATATATGCTGATCCAGTCATTAAAATGTGCATTCATCTTACTTCTCCCAAGACCTAGCTGTGCACAGCAGGTTTAACTAAATTGCCAATAAGAAAGCCTCTTAAATCATCTGCAGTCCTGACTGGCAGCCTCACAAGCAGATGCAGCAACCGATCCCGAGGCAAATGGAGTCTGTTCAGCAGCAGCTTTGCACTTCTGTGTGTACCAGCTAGGTTTTTTTGTAATTATTAATGAGCAAGTACATTGAAGGTGGAGGGAGGAGGGGCAGTTGGAGAAAAGCAGTTGGGAAGGGGAAGGTGAGACTACTGGAAAATTCTCATTACCTTTTCTGCGGTGATACCCTCTCTGCAGCTGTAGGATAAAATGAACAACCCCTTCCCTTAAGTTTGCCTACCTTCAGGGTACAGAAAACTGTTAATCAGCGTGTTCTCATGCAGCAGGGACCTGCAGGAGGACTGGCTGGAGAAGTGCCAAGGACTGTCACTTCACACATCCTGAGAAATCTCCCCCCTTTGGCTGAGATTTTAATGGCTTTGGGACATGTCTGTGTGTGCGTGTGTGCATGTGCATGTATGTACAAGAGAGAGAGAAAATGTATTCCCTTGTCACTCTTCCATGTCTCACATATACTACTGCAAATACCTACTTTTGTCTATGTTTACACAAGAAAGGTGGTTTCAGTAACTGTTTGCAAAAGTGCTAGAAAGGAGACCTGATTCTGGCAGCAACCCCTCTCTGTCAGGTGTTGTTGGAGTCTATCATGACTACCAGATCATCTCTGAAGAGGCATAACGTCCCAGAGACTCTTTAACCAGGCGTTCAAGCTCAGTTACTGCCTAACTAGCTGGGCACAATTAGCCTTGCTTCCCCTCAGGAAAAGGTCAAGATTTAACTTCGAGCTGTGATTTTCTAGAGGGGACTGTGTCTGGCCCTTCCCGATAGAGGACTTACTATCAATACCATGAAAGCGTGCAGCAGTTTGCTCCACACTAATGCTAAGGTTAGATTATCGGTCTGTCACTCTTCCTATGATGTGGTGCACACTATGTCTGCATTGGACAAAAGTCTAGAAACTCATTAAATTGAATTGGCTCTCTCCATATAATGGATATCTCATTGCAGAACAGAGGCTGGCCGAGTCCTGCTGTTGAGCGTTAAGTGCCACAGACCTGCAGCACCCTTCAGGAGGTGTTAAATACTCTGCATGGGTGCATAACCAGATGATGGAGTGGCTCAACATGGGCACTTGTGTGCGACAAAGTTGCAGTCTCTCTCCTCTCGCCTGTGTTTTTTTCCTATGGAACTGCAGTATAATGTGAAGAGGTGGCAAGTATCTACTTGTCCTAGACGTTCCTGAAAACCATGTGCTTTTCAGTATCTCTGAAAAGCTATAGACAAATGCAAAATCCTGGGAAAAACAGCAGGGCATGTAGGACTCAAAATATATTTTAAAAAAGATCCCTCCTTGAATTCCAGACTAATGTTCATAATCACATATGACTGTCAGAGCGGGAAAACATTAAAAATTAAAAAGAAATTAAATGTATTCAGAAAGAAGTGCTCAGGGACTTTAGACAGAGGCACTTCACTAGCAAAGAGTTACACATTGCCAGCCAGTAACTTGTCTCTAGCAGGATCAGAAGGAAGACAAGTACTTTAGATCTCCGAAGAAACAACTCCACTCTGAGCCATGGAGAGGGAGACAACTGGTGAAATCTATGTGCCCAAAAGAGACCTCATGAAGACTGTTTGTCAGTATAATTGGTGTCCTAGTGATGAAAGCATCAATAGTGGACAGCAGTTAGTGGAAAAATTATTTTGCCTCTTTTGCACCGTCTTTAGTGTGAAAAGACTAGTCGGTTTTGGGAGAAAATATTTCTACGTACACCAGAAATTAGTACCGCATTTCTGAATGCCCAGTTCAGTCTGCTGACTTTTCTTCCTACAGACAAATGATCACCAAAGAAAGCAGAAACTACAAAACAACTTGTCATGGACTAGTAATTTCATTTTGTTTCCTACAATGAAAGTTCTGTGCCAAGATTTCTTTAAAAAAAATCACTGACATCCAAAACTTGAATTGAATATACATTTTTTCCATAAAGAATTGATGAGATAACTCATTAAAAATTAGCACATTCCCTTAACAAGTAGTAGATTTAAACCCAGAAGTTGGTGCTTTGCTGTTACAGAACAAATCAGAGACTGAGGGCTTTTTCCAGGTCCATTTTGGGAAAGAATGTAAATAGAAGATGCTAAAGAATTTGAGCTCCATCTTATAGCAAGTTTATTTTCCTCCATAATTTCACAACTAAATCTCTCTTTTCTGTTGGTTACAAAGCTCTCTTTATTTTCAGCCTAAGTTTATTTGATTTTCTCCCTGTTTGGGTTTTTTTTCCTTAACATTGCCCATCTGGGGGACAGGACAGCTACAAAACCCAGTGTTTATTTATAGAAAGTGATCAAGTTTCTAGGTAATTTTACTTTTTTACGCCAAGAAAGCTAACTCTGGGAAGGCACCTCTCTGTTGCACAATGGGCTCGCGCTGTCTGGGGCTGATGAATCCACCATGTAGGGCACAGCACTATGCAGGGAACTCGTCGAGGCCCATGGGCAGGATAGGGACGTTTGCATGGCTATATTGCTTTTGCAGAAGAAAATTCCTGTCTCCAGCTGTATGAAAATCCCAGCAGCTGATTTGACATCTATTCCCATCTTAAACTGTGCTTTTCAAATAAGGGAAATAGGTGATATTTCACATGATTTCTGATTAGTGTCTCACACAGTGACACAAACGCATCCCTGGCTTTACTGCCTATACCAGGAAAGATATTCTCCAGTTGTGGCACTTGCATTTTTCATGACCACACTATACTGGTGGCTCACAATCCTCCTGTAATCAGCAAGTGCCCCAGGGTCTCCCTCCTTCTCTGTCATTTTCATCTGAAACTCCCAATTTGCAGAAGTTCATGTTATAAGCTCGTTAAGTGCATGACTTTGCACATTATGCAATTAAATTTCATCCCATTTCTAATACTCTACTCTCAAGGTCATTTAGTTTTTTCTGTACGATATTAGTCTGCCTCTCTATTGAGCTTTGTGTCATCACCAAACTTCATTAGTACATTCCAACTTCTTATCCCACAGTCACTAATGAAGACGTTAAAAAATCAATCCCAAATGTTTAAGGATTTCCACTAATAGCAGATCTTTCCAGACCAATTATTGCTTCTCTTCTTTTGCCAATTCTGAACTCATCTTTCTTGCTACTTTCTTCATATAACCTCTATAAATAATAATTTCCTATAAAGTGTTGGTAGTTAGCTACAATACAGATAGATGAGATTTAGCTTTGGGTTTGGTGGGGTATTTTTTGTGGGGTATTTATAAAGATTTATTCATCCTTTGGTATCAAAAAGTATAATAATCATCTGACCAATCTAACACTACTAAATGCATATTATATTTTATCCTGGTTTCTGTTTAATTTCCTGCTTTTAAATATTCACCACTTCAAAATACATGTTAATCTCACATCCAGTTCAGATTAAATTCTTGATTCTGGATTCTTTTCCTCCCCCTTTCATAGACATAGGTAGTGTGCTTGCTGTTTTCTGGTCAGACGGTACTCCTCCATGCTTCACTAAAAACTCAGAAAGTTTTTCAGATTGCAGTGTGTAAATTACCCTGTTTCTCAAAAGAGCATATTGAGTACTCTTACACCCCACGTGGTCATTTCTGACTCTATGCATTCACTTCCATTAGCCATTTAGCCTTTACTTCCACCCCATCAACGTCATCTTTCTTACTGAAAAAATGAGGCACAATGCTAGTTTGGATTTGGAGTCATATCATAGAATCATAGAATCCTTTAGGTTGGAAAAGACCTTTAAGATCCTCAAGTGCAACTGTTAACCTAGCACTACCAAGTCCACCACTACACCATGTCCCTAAGCACCACATCTACAGGGCTTTTAAATACCTCCAGGGATGGTGACTCAACCACTTCCCTGGGCACCCTGTTCCAATGCTTGACAACCCTTTTGGTGAAGAAATTTTTCCTAGTATCCAATCTAAACCTCTCTTGGCACAACTTGAGGCCATTTCCTCTTGTCTTATTGCTTGTTACCTCGGAGAAGAGACCAACCCCCACCTCGCTACAACCTCCTTTAAGGTAGTTGTAAAGAACAATAGGGTCTTCCCTCAGCCTCCTCTTCTCCAGGCTAAACAACCCCAGTTCCCCCAGCCGCTCCTCATAAGACTTGTGCTCTAGGCCTTTTACCAGCTTCGTTGCCCTTCTCTGGACACGCTCCAGCACCTCAGTGTCCTTCTTGTACTGAGGGGCCCAAAACTGAACACGGTACTTGAGGTGCGGCCTCACCACTGCCGAGTACAGGGGCATGATCACTCCCCTACTCCTGCTGGCCACACTATTCCTGATACAAGCCAGGATGCTGTTGGCCTTCTTGGCCACCTGGGCACACTGCCGGCTCATATTCAGCCAGCTGTTGACCAACACCCCCAGGTCCTTTTCCACCGGGCAGCTTTCCAGCCACTCTTCCCCAAGCCTGTAGCGTTGCATGGGGTTGTTGTGACCAAAGTGCAGGACCTGGCACTTGGCCTTCTTAAACCTGATACTATTGGCCTTGGCCCATCGATCCAGCCTGTCCAGATCCCTCTGCAGGGCCTTCCTTCCCTCGAGCAGATCGACACTCCTGCCCGACTTGGTGTCACCTGCAAACTTACTGAGGGTGCACTCGATCCCCTCATGCAGATCATTGATAAAGATATTAAACAGAACTGGCCCCAATACTGAGCCCTGGGAACACTGCTTGTGACCAGTCACCCACTAGATTTAACTCCATTCACCAGGAATCTTTGGGCCTGGCCGTCCAGCCGGTTTTTTACCCAGAGAAGAGTACACCCATCCAAGCCATGATTAGCCAGTTTCTCCAGGAGAATGCTGTAGGAAATGGTGTCAAAGGCTTTACTGAAGTGCAGGTAGACAATATCCACAGCCTTTCCCTCATCCACTAAGCAGGTCATCTTGTCATAGAAGGAGATCAGGTTAGTCAANAGGTCATCTTGTCATAGAAGGAGATAAGGTTAGTCAAGCAGGACCTGCCTTTCACAAACCTGTGCTGACTGGACCTGATCACCTGGTTGTCTTGCTCCATAACCTTCCCTGGCACTGAGGTCAGACTGACAAGCCTGTAGTTCACCAGATCCTCATTCCGGCCCTTCTTGTAGATAGGCATCACATTTCCTAATCTCCAGTCAATGGGGACCTCCCTGATTAGCCAGGACGGCTGATAAATGATGGAAAGTGGCTTGGTGAGCACTTCCGCCAGCTCCCTCAGGACCCTTGGGTGGATCCCACCTGGCCCCATAGACTTGTGTGTGTCTAAGAGGTGTAGCAGGTCACTAACCATTTCCCCTTGGATTATGGGGGCTTCATTCTGCTCCCTGTCCCTGTCTTCAAGCTCAGGGGGCTGGGTACCCAGAGAACAACTGGTCTTAGTATCAAAGACTGAGGCAAAGAAAGCATTAAGTACCTCAGCCTTTTCCTCATCCTTTGTCACTATGTTTCCCCCTGCATCCAATAAAGCACGGAGATTCTCCTTAGCCCTCCTTTTGTTGCTAATGTATTTATAGAAACATTTTTTATTGTCTTTTATGGCAGTAGTCAAATTAAGTTCTAGCTGGGCTTTGGCCCTTCTAATTTTCTCCCTGCATAACCTCATGACATCCTTGTAGTCCTCCTGAGTTGCCTGCCCCTTCTTCCAAAGGTCATAAAGTCTCCTTTTTTTCCTGAGTTCCAGCCAAAGCTCTCTGTTCTTGCCAGGCTGGTCTTCTTCCCCGCCAGCTTGTCTTTCGGCACATGGGGATGGCCTGCTCCTGCGCCTTTCAGATTTCCTTCTTGAAGAATGTCCAGGTTCCTGGACCCCTTTGCCCTTCAGGACTGCCTCCCAAGGGACTCTCTCAACCAGGCTCCTAAACAGGCCAAGGTCTACCCTCTGAAAGCCCAAGGCAGCAGTTCTGCTGACTCCCCTCCTTACTTCTCCAAGAATCAAAAGCTCTATCATTTCGTGATCATTATGCCCAAGACGGCCTCCAATCATCACATCACCCACAAGTCCTTCTCTGGTCACGAACAACAGCTCCAGCGGGGCGCCTTCCCTAGCTGGCTCACTCACCAGCTGTGTCAGGAAGTTATCTTCCACACACTCCGGGAGTCTCCTAGACTGTTTCCTCTCCGCTGTATTGTATCATATATATATTCCAGCAGACATCTGGTAAGTTGAAGTCTCCCACGAGAACAATATCCCCCATGAGAATAATATCATTATTATGTTTCATATTTAGCCCATCCTCACACAGTGGACTCATTTTCTTATTTGTTATGACAAGTGATTTTCACTACTTGTTTTAATCTTATTTGCAAAGCCAAACCTTTGGTTTTTGTCAATTCATACACCTTGTGCTTTATTTTTTACAAAAAACATCGATTACCGTCCATTGCCAGCTCCAAACAGTGTAGAGTGTTTCCCTCCACTGTTACTTCTAGTGCACTTTCTCCATCACTTTTTTTAAATAATCAGTCAGATCAATGGTATCCGGCACCTTGTTCATGCGGCTAGAATTACGAAGGCATGTGAAAATCTGCCTGCTCTCAGACACAGTTGTAGCTGCCTTGGCAGGACAGAGAGCAGGGAACTGCAGATTCCTCGGTTCTCCGTGTGTCATCCTGTGGCTTCCAGAGGAGGGCAGAGCGAGCAAGCATTTCTGGATAAGGAAGGGCTGACATGAGTGTGGTCTCATTAAAATCGATCAAAACTTTTTCAAACGTGCACTCGCATGTCAGAGGTTTGCAAAGTCTATCCCAGAATCGACATTTTCTCTCTGCTGTTCTTGGTATTAAGATACTTAAGATACTCATAGCCCCAGGGCATAAGAACATGTTATGTACAACAACTACTATGTACCCATTTGGAAACTGCTGGGGGAACCCATTGATGTGACACATTTGAAGCAACAAAATTAAATCCCGGATTTATATCTGAGGCTCAGAGAGATGACTGAACATATGCCATAAACATATAAAGTTGCCACCTCTCAGCAGAGAAACCCTAGCATACGGGATATGAATATACTCACTACTAATTTAGCTTGCTTCCTCTGACTTCAAAGCTCAATGGAAGAGCAACACTTCACAGATGAAGCACTCTGAGAACGCACGAATGACTGGTTATACCAACATACTGTTACCTTGCCATAGCCTGATGAAGTGCGTGATTCCGCAGTGTAGTTTCTGTTAACTCAGTGCCTGTTGTTACTACTTCTAACAGTAAAAGGAGAAACCCGCGGTACTGACACCCCAGTCCTGGGACTGAGGAGGTCTGTATCTTATTCCTATTTATCTCACATATCTGCTAAATGACAGTGAACAAAATTATTACTCTGATTGCCTTAAATTTCCTGCTCCGTAGTCTGACGACAGTAATACTAGCATAGAATGTGGAGATGTTATAGGTCCCAATTCTTTAATATGGGCAATGTGATTTCTGAATCATCAAAAGAAGGTGTAAAAGAAAACCAGAATATTATTATGGCAAGTAGGCTACGAATCTTTGAGGATTCAATTATATTTAACTTTTTTGAAAGCCAGTGTTTTAAATGTTAAAGAACCATTTTTTCTAAAGCAAATGCTGTTGTGTCTTATAATAGTCATAAGTGATACCACAAAACAAGGATTTGAGACAGAGCCAAGATCTTTTCTGATGCTTTAAACTGGCATGAGAATTTCTCAGCCTTGAAGCATGACAGCCATTCAGGAGTTTATTTTTCTGGCTTTGAAATCTGAGTTGTACTTAGCTATGGGATCTGACAACTTTCTGCTGCCTTACATCATCCCTGCTCACCTGGCAGCACAGAAGGTGTCTCACACTAATGCTGTCAAGATAAACCTCCACTGAGAGGACAGTGATGAATGCTAGTTTAAGTCTATAGAGCTTGTGCTGGGTGGGCAATGGATAAAGGCCAGATACACGAAGCGGCAAGAATTATAAACTGAAATGAAAGGCTCCACTGCATATAGTCTAGTTCTTTATGTAGTCAAGATGAGGTTGTTTCTTGACAAAACAGTGATCTTTCCTAAATCAGCTTTTTCCCACAAGCCCACATATCCATAAGGAGTTTGTTTCCTTGAAACAGTGCCATACCTCTAGTAGGAGGAATATGGTCCTGAGAAAATAATAATAATTCTGCAAGAAAACAATCATCCTTTGACTTATATACCCCTATGTCCCACTGACTAATCTCCAGCTATGCATGCAGGCTCAATGTATCATTCCTTAGGTGAATAACTTTCAACCTCAACAAGATGAGCACAGCCGACACTGTAATTGCCCAGTGAGTGATTTTTAAACACTTTAATGCTGCCAAATCAAACCAAATTTCCCCCAGAACAAGGCTGCTCATTGATGCCCCTTGAAAGATATTTTCATGACGTTTAGAAGTGGGTTGTGGATCAATACAGTTGTACTCTGTGGGAATATTTTAGTTCATCACATGGTGTAATTATCCATGACCACAAATACACAAAGCCAGCAATCACTGGCCAACTGAGCATGCGTTAATTGGAAGTCTGAATGCTCTAAAACAACCAACAGCACCAGCTCCTTAGATAATCACTGCTTTTGGATTGCCTTCTTATTGTGGATGCAGCTATGGTGCAGGGTTTTATTCCCTACTTCCAGTTTTGAGGCATTGCTCATATTCCATGTGCTACA
Source organism: Fregata magnificens (assembly GCA_013389945.1). Classification (NCBI taxonomy): domain Eukaryota; kingdom Metazoa; phylum Chordata; class Aves; order Suliformes; family Fregatidae; genus Fregata; species Fregata magnificens. The sequence goes on from WAAD01004372.1 coordinate 134,288, forward strand.
AGACACAGCCTTTCCTCTAGATCTCATCAGCCTCTTTCAGTAAAGGACAGTGCAACGGCTGCGTGTCACTGTGTTTTAGCTCCCTCTTGTTGTCTTTACTCACCCTGCTTGGAGACCCGCAGGATTGCACTCCCATGAATGCCAGCTGCTGGATACTGTGACACTCCCAGGACAGGACACCCTAAAAAAAATGTAAAGAAGGAGGGGAGAGGCTGTTTCATTAAAGCAGCCTGACACCCATTTCTTCATTGTTTTATATATGTTAAGCATGTATAGAAAGCCGGGTGTATTAAATAATAATACATGTTTTAAATAATTATATATGATGTATTGCAAAGCCAGAGAGAGTCTCCTCTCCAGCTTTAGGCTCTGGGCTGTTGATCTCTGGGTAGGAATCTCCCGGTGTCAGGGTCCTGAGCACACTCCCCCCGACTTGTAGGAGCCTGTTTGACTGAGTTAAGGAGTCTAATTGACTGAGTTCAAAGTCAGCTCCCTCCCTAATAAGAACTATTCTGAAGAAAGCTAGAAGCAATATCTTGCCCTCCAAGACTTCCCTTGGGAGCTGTGTGTCCGATCCAAATAACTCCTCGGTCCTGACCCTGATCCTGACCAACTGACCTGACTTCCTGGCTTGACCTTGGACCAGCCTGATCACGACGAACTTGCAGGACTGTCACTGGACTAAGGCTGACCCTGATCACTGTCCCTGGACCTGATCCTGACCCTGGCTGTCTAAACTTCCTGACTTCTTGTTGGGGAGGTCACAGACCCTGCCTGCCTTGCCATCCCCCTCTGCTCCTAGCTCTCCTTCCTTTGCAAAGCAGCTTGCCCTTGCTGCTCCCTGACATCTGGAAAGTGTAAACCCACGTTCCTTTTTACAGCAAATAGGTGGCTAAAAGACACTTCATGGGCCTAAACATTTCCCAAAGCATCCCGGATGTCACTATCTAAGGCTCTGTGGCTGATTCATGAGAACAGCAATTAAGCAGAGTATCACAGACTCACAAAAGCATTGTTTGGGAAGGACTTCTGGAGATGTCTAGTCCAGTCTCCTGTTGAAAGTGGCACCATTGCTAAGTTCAGGTCGAGTCAGCTGTGGCTTTGTCTATCTCAGTTTTGAAAACCTCCAAGAATGAAGAGTCTTTGTACAACCAGTTTCCGTGGTGCACAACCCTCCTAGTGACTTTCTTCTCTTAACCTCAACCTCCCAAGCTGCAATTTGTGGTCATTTATGGTTGCAGTTGGCACAATGCTCAGGTTTCTCAGGTCCCCCTGGACTGAACATTGTTATTTATCATGTTGGCCACTGTACCTAATCTAATGTCATCCACAGGTTGGCTGAGAGTACACTTTAAAGCATCACCCAAGTCTTTGATGCAGATGATCATATGGGCCTCAGTATCAGCCCCTAGGTTACTCTGGTTATTTTTTGGTCTTCACCTTGACACTTAGCTTTTGACCACTACTCTTTGAGCCTGGTGATCCAGCCAATTTTTAATGCACCTAATAGTCCATCCAACAATCCCTTCCTTCCAGCCTATACTGCTTCATCTTCCAAAGTATGCTGTGGGAGATGGTGCCAAAAGTCTTAATAAGTTGTTCTCCACTCGTCTACCTAGGAAGAGGATGCCAAGTGATAAGCTACAGAGACTGATTTTATTTGCCTGGTCAACTTTCCCATAGTTACTCACTTACGTGACTATCTATGGTTACTCCTTTCTCCACAGTGTCCTGGCTCGATTACTGTCCCATACGCATTTGACTCCACAGATCTGTGTCTAGTCACCCACAGCATCTCTAAAACACAGACACTACTTGTCTGCTTTGAGTTGGTTTTCATCATGACTCACTTTCAGTCTTTCCAATTTTGAGCTAAACAGCCTTGTTTGAGCCTCAAATCATGAAGCCACACTGCTGCTCCCCCTGGGTAAACAGAGGCTCCCTGGGTAAACAGGGAAATTCTTCCAGTCCCTCATTTCTGGGATTGCTTAAGTCCTTCTGCTACAAAAGTCTGAGTTCTCCTTCGGGCTGTGTCAAGCCTCTCTTTTGTCCTGGACACTTCAATGTTGTTTGTTTCGTGGTTTTTTTTCACTTTTAAAAAAGATTTGTCATTTCTTTTTAAATATGCTTGGAAAATGAGACACCTGCAGTACCTTTATACCTTTCCAGCAGACTGCTGAGAGTGTGGGCTGCATATAGCAGGCTACAATATTACAATACATTAAAAGGTCCATCGTACTGGGTACCTGCTGACGGCCTGAGGTGGGTAGAGAGAGAGGCATAGCCCTGGCCATAACACCTACTGGAACTGCCTTTGTTTGATCTAAGTATCAAACCACTCGTGGGTTTTGTTTGAGATACCCAGTTGTTCCCCTCCAGAACAGATCCCAGGACAAATCTAGCCTGCATGCTGTGCTGCTGGTCAGGGAAACAGGACCCTGGAGTGAAACAATGAGTAATCCAAGCTGACAGGCTAGTGACCTGTTGACCCTTAGATAAAGAGCTCATTGTTGACGCTGCTAACACAGGGAAAAGAGTGATGGAAATCTTCTTAAGTATTTCCAGTAGATGGACGGTGTGACAGGGAGCAAGACATCTTGATTGACATCTCTTGGTGAGTGAAGAGAAAAGACTGCATTGGCCAAGTGTCACTTGTATTTCTGTCATAGGACACTTAAGGCATACTTTGCCAATTTGTCATTGCTGTATTTTGCTCAAATGTTCCATTAAGTGTTAAGTAAAAGAAATAACATAATGCTGCTTATTCTTTTGGGGTGAAATGGAGTCAGAGAACTGCAGAGTTTACTTTTGGTGAGGACTTACTGCAGACTGGTATGGCTGTGTTTTGGACCATGGGAAAAATAGTAAGAGGGGAAAAAAGTGGAAGTGTTCCCGTACAGTATTTCTCGCGTAAAAACCCTGGGTAGAACCCTCCATGCCACTAGCCTTCTGAAAACTTTGTGACACATTTTAATAATGCAGAGATGGCTCTTGCTGAAGCTGTAGGACCTCATCAACATAGCTGAAGAACCTGACGAGGGACTCTCAAGTCAGCAATCAAGCTTACAACTGCTCTTTGAGGAGGAGACAGCATTGCTTTGGAGAATACCAGGCAAACTGCTCTGAGGGGCTAGTGGCAATCCTTATCCTTCTCAAACTCTGGGTTCTGGCAGCACTGAATACCAAACCAACACTGAATACCAAACAGCAAGTGATGCAGCTGTGGAAGGGGAAGAAAAAAAGTGCTACTGCAGAAACGCAATGTCATATTGGGCACTTCAGACTATGACAGTCAGACTGTTGCTAGGAGTGAGAAACTGCTAAAAATCTTATATAATAGACATTTACAACTAATATCATCACTGGATTTCCCAAATGTAGGCTGCATTCTTTTCAGTCAAGCACATTCAGTTTCTACCTTATTTCTTGCACTCAATGAATCATAAATACTGATTTAGAGAGATGTGAAATGCTTGATAGCTGCTTCTCCTCTGCATTTGGAATAAAGCAGGAGCGTGTTTCCATCCCATATGATACGCTGGATAAAGGACATGTCTGTGATAAAGAAGGATGAGAAATCTGCTAAAGAAGCCCAGATAATGTAAATTAAAGAGGAAGGGGGCAAGGATCTTCCTGAACACACTAATGATTAAATAACTCAAAGAATGCAGCACTACAAAAGACGGAACGATTATTAGTCCAATCCTCATATTTAAAAGAGGTTTGAAGATTTTAGCATCTATAACCTAGTTAGCGTGACATTACCACCATGCAAAGCAACGGAGTTCATTTGAAGCAATATACAGCAATGTATAATAAAAACTTTGAAAGAAAACTACATTTTTAAAAGACCACAGGAAAAAAAAAAACTAGAAACTTCTCTTTTTTTGGGAGGGGGACAGTGGGGAAGAGGTTCATTGGTTGATAAAGGCCCTGTGTTGAGTAGCTCAGGGTACTGATTTAATGCCATGCTACATCCTGACTAAAACTTTAGACCCTGAGAGTGAGGCTTCCTCTTATGATGTGATGCTTTGTTACCTGTCCATGTCTCTAGGAGACATCTGTTTGAATGGATCTGCACTTTCCATCTGGTCTTGAGGAAAGTATAGTGAAGAATAAAAACACATTTAACAATGACATACGCCTTCCTATTCTACACAGGAAAGGAGATGAAAAATTAGGGAAGATCTGTGCAGGTTATTACAGAAGGCTGCTATTCAGCTCAGCTCAGCTCAGCTCAGCTCAGCAGGGTCTCTTTGCACTGACAACACTCTGCTTGCACTTATGTGTATTTGAATCACCTACCTGTATTTATCAAACAAGGCTTTTGTTTATGTGTCAATAGAGCTGGAATCTTGCCTCAGGATTATTTTACTTTATTGCTATAGCACCTGCTACAGCAGCTAAACATAACCCATAGTTAGGTCTGATTCAGCTGCTGTTGTTGGACTGCTTTTCCTACCAGCCTGATAGCTGAATTCCAGGACAATTTTCTGGTAGAACTGAGAAATCTTCAAACCAAACGGCAGGCAGTGGTTTAAGGTTGACAACACACTTAGAAATGGCAGAAAGGTAAGATCCTTATAAATGACAGATTTGTGCAAACAATGCAGCTTATTTAGGAAAGACTTCTAAAGTGGAGACCAGAAGTCAGCTGTAGGTTTTATTGGCCCTTAAGATCTAGTGATGTTTTTGAAGGATGGGTGGTCACTCTGGAGGCAATGCCTTTTTTTGGAAGTCTGAATGGAGCTAACGTGAGACTTCAGATGGGGACTGCTCAGCAATGCGCCCCGACAACTCACTTCAAAAACAGGGGCCAAATCCTGCATTTCTCAAATGTCTAGGGAATCATTTGATTAAGACATACCCTTTAAGGCCTCTTAAGGTCCAGTGTAGAGAGGGACAAGCAGGGATGTGCTGATATGGCCTCTGGATCTATTCCTGGAAGAACATAACTCCATAAGCTTTTTTCTTAAGAGCATAGAAAAATATGTGAGGAGAAATTGGCAGTGTACTCACAAAGGGAACAGGGGGTTCTGAAATTAAACTAGGATAAGCTTTCAGCTCAGACAATCAAAAATCTCCTGCGAGGTACCATTAAAAACTGCTGCAGCACCAGTTAGTTCAGTGTCATCCGATCAAATGAACTGTAGGAGATGAACATAGCAAAAAATTGGATCAGATAACCAGCCTGCTCAAGCCTGCTTCCCTCTGTTACAAAAATACGTGCTTTATCCCACTACTTTCCTGACATTGTCATGGCACAACACACAAGTGGATTGGACAAAGAAACACTTTGTTCCCTTCCTGTCTGCCACAAAAAGCTTTGCTTTGTTAAAGACAGAAAACACCACACGTTAATGTGTCATTCCCCACCTGATGCCTGTCCAACATCCTTATTCGCAGCAGCTAAAGAGCAGCTGCATCTGCCTGTATCTGGAGTGTATCTTTGTTGAAAGGATTTCAGACGACTGTGTTGGCAAATACTGGGTTGACCAAACCTAGCTGTCAGTGTGAGGTAATAATTGATGTGTAATTCAGAATATTCAAGCATATACACCTCAGCAGAAGCCGTGAAGGTAAGGCATGCTCACTAGCTACAGAAATAAACAGCTTGAATGATTAGATGAAACACATTTATGAAATTCTGGATGCCTCTACCTCTGTCTTAAGTACAAGAAAATCAAACTAAATGATTTCTGACAGCTTTCACAAGTTAAGTCTGACAGGAAGCAGACTAGAAATTTCTGTCTTATATTAAACGTATAAGCATGATAAAGACCTACTAACTGCTCCAGGCCTATTCTTCTCAGTTTTCTTCCATGTTTAACGTTGTCAGTAAATGCTGGTATGAGCAGCTTGCTGCCACTTTGGGTTAACACCAAAGTGACTATAAGAAATAGTCACAACTATATCATTATATAGTTATAACTATTTCATAATAGTCAAATAACCAGCCGCTATGGCATGTGTTATACAGAGGTGCTGCTTGTTCAATATGGTGTAAACCTGCACAACCCCCAGAAGAGAACTGAGGAGGGATATGCATGCAAAACCTTGCATCAGCTGAGACACTGAAAACTACATACACATTTAAGCTGAGATAAATTACAATTCTCTGAATGCTGCTTGTCGGTCCTCAGTCACTGTGGATGATAACCAAAAAGAAAGTACTATCATTCTTTCAAAAGCTACAATAAAAGACGTTCTGATGTGTTGTGCTAAAATATCATTTTGCCAGAATGTTTTCAACGCAGTTTGTTATTGCTGGTGGCCTCACAGCCAGGGGCAGGTGGGAAAAGAAATGACTTATCACAGGCTGCTCCAAAGAACTGCCCAATCGCTTGTGGCAGCAGTGAACACGCTCTGCTTCCCGGGTTTCAGAGCGGCTGCTACGAACACTGAGTTTCACAGGACAAAGCACAAACGTTTAGGTCACAGTACCTCGTACCAAAGGTACAAGAAGAACTGGATATAGAAGTGGGGTTTAAAAGACAACTTTTCTTTGCATTCATTAATCTGTTTATGTTGAGAGAGATCAGTTTTCTTCTCATCTGTGATAAGACTGCTTACTAGGTCTTGATTTCTTGTGAGCATTTGATTTCATTATGCAAGCTCCTTGGGATAACATAAGAAATTTCAAAACAAAAAAAACCAAACACAAACAAACAAGAAAAGAGGAACCTGAGTACTTCAGGTTGGTTCTTTTCTGTATTGTTCCAGTTCTACACTTGTGGTTGATTTATTTGATCACAAATTCAGAGTGAATGGTAACTCAAAGATGAGGACGTCTGTTCCATTTTCTCATACCAATTATTTGCAGAGTCTGTATGTTAAAAGAGAAAGGGAGGCATATTACTTTATGTTACCACACCAACGTTTATATCACATTACAGAAATTATTCAGTCATTAATTATTATGGAAAGATCACTTTTATGGTGAGGTTATTAGAAACAGTAATTGGAGCATGCTTCATGTCATAAATTTAGTACATTTTAAATGAGTAGTTATATATATTAACATTTAAAAGAATCATTACTACTTAGCAATAACAGAGGAGGTGCAGGACAGGTTCACTGAATTGATGGAGAAGTGGGAAGAGTTGATACTTGAGGCAAAGGCCACATAGCCTAGTCAGCCACTAATCCCCAGGAAGCACTCTGTGCCAAGACTGCTAATATAATTATCATATTTTAAAAGACATGAGAATGGTTTTCACTTTTGGGTAAGTGAATCTTGCATCTTGAACACTTTGAAGAATATGTGCATGCTGTCACATAAAGACTGACGATTTTCCTTGGGTTTACATTTATGTACTACTGGATAGAGCTGGCTGAATATTAGCTGATGTTTAAGGCATCTACATGCTAAGTTCAAAGATTTCCACCATTTTGGAAAGGCAACTATATGTTTGCTTAAAGGTTGCAAAGCATTCGAGTAAGAATCAATAACCAGTTTTGATCCAGAGATCATTTGTGATGCTCTGTAGATTAGTTCTGTGAGTTCATTGCTAAACCTCTGGAGAATGGGGATCAATAAATGCAGAAAGAGAAATTTAACAAATATCAGTCATTATTTAAATTAGGAAAGACAGTTACAGAGGATTATGCAATCCCTAGAAAAGGAAATATAGAGTAAATAACCAGATAAGATGAAAGAAGAGAAAGTCAGTTTCAATGAATACACAGTTACCTGTGTCAAAGCCCTGTTGAAGTCAATGGCAGTTTTTAGAACAGTATTGCATGAATAGAGCTTTATGGCAAATATCATAATCCCTGTTGATCACTTTTGTCTCAGAAAGGACCTACCAAATGCTGAAAAGGTCTATGGTAGGATAATGCAAAGGTTAAAGCTATGAGGAGGACTAGACACGTTTTGAAAGGAAAAGCTACAACTAAAAGTTGTATCTAAAATAACAGAAGATATCATGAAAAACAGATGTTTGATCTTGTTTTGGCCTTTAGATTACCACAAAGACAAGAAATATCCATACTGAAAGGCAATAGATGTAAAATGGTCCAAGTACTCCATTTTCTACCATTTACAATTAACCTCTGCAGTTCATTGCCACAGGATACTACTGAAGGAAGGAGCATAGTAAATTCCTGAAAAGAGCAGCATCTGCAGCTCAGCCTGAGATGACAATGTGATGAGAACTATGAATCCTCGTGCTTCAAGGTATCAAGCCAGGGCCAGCTGGGTCTCGGGGAAAAGTTCTCCTTTTGTGGCCCAACAGAGAAGGGAGCAGAAGTGCTACTGTCAAAGGGCAGATGTTACAACAGAAGAACTGCTGCTTTGTAATGCCATCATGGCTTTTGTCTCTGATTTTACAAAATTGGAGGACAGGATTTGGTATTTACTGGGAAATGTTGTATTAAAATGTCAGCATGCATGTCACGCCTTCCTAGTGCTTGTGATTCATATTCCTATAAATCACTAGAAAGACAGGAATATTTTTAGCTTTTTGTTTATCTCAGGCAGTTGAACAACTGAATGGCACTGAGGATTTTGCATTGAAATCAAGTTAGCTATGTATCATAAGTTGAATTGAATCTTTTAATCCAAAAGCAAAAAGTATTTTAAAACAGATTGTAGGTTAGTGGTTAAAAAGAAGATGAGGCCTTGGTTATGCTAAATTATATTCTTAGCTCTGAACCAGAACTCCTGTGTGAAGTCAGACAAGTTATTTAACTTCTATACATCTAAACTTCCCCATACCTGCAAAATGGATCTGCCTAATGAAGATGCTGCTAAATCATTAAGTGCATTTTGTATTCCAGACATGAAAAAATATTATGTAAATGTAAGGTGTTATTACTGAGCTTTGTTCTGAAGCTCCTACAAATGAGTCAGATTTCTCTAGCTGTCACCCCACATCAAGTAAATGTAATTATATAGTGACATCATAGCTAGGGACATTTATCTGAGTGAAATTCTCCTACAGAGTTGTCACCTGGTATCCCAGATACAGCTTGGCATACTTACCCAGGTTTATAGTGGGAATTATGGTGGGCTGTTCCCTGAAGTTCTCCATTTGTTCGGGGGTTTCTTCTGTCTCTCTGTCTCTCTCTTAACCTCTCTTTCAGTTCATCTACAAACAGGTCTCAACAATCACTGGGCCAGTCACAAGGTGCTGTCTTCATGTTGCATGAAGCAGCACCATGGATGCTAGCTGAGCTCAGCCCAGGAGCTGCATTCCTATGCTGTCTTCCCTTTCCCATCAACAGCCAACACAGCTCCTTAATAGTGTGGGATATTATGTCAGTGCTGATGATTTTCACAGTATGCATCATGCAAAGGTGTTCTGCAACTTGTCTGCTCCCAATTACAAAAAAGGGAATTGAAATAATAATCCTCTGTGTCACTCAGCAGATTTGATTATGCCTTGCCACCATGCCTTTTGAATCCATGCTGGTTCTTTTTTTCCTGACAGAGAAATCTTTGACTGCCGCCTCGCAGGTGCCGGATGATGCTGGAGGGTGCATTTGGGCAACCAGGAGGAGACTCACAAGGCTTGGGATCACAGCTGGGAGTCAACGTACTTCTATCTGCCCAGGCTTGCTGCAGGGTAAAGGACAGGATGAAGGTTGCATGGAAGAGATCATTAGAATAAATGCTCCTGGCAACAGTACCAACAGGAACAGATTGTGTAGAAAGAACGAACACAAGGACACTTCAGGCAATATGCATGGTGACTTTATGCCTGCAACTGCAGATCACTGTGCTGTTCTCTGTGAGCAATGTCACCTCCTTGTGTCCTGGATCAGGCCCAGGAGAAAGATCTTTCAGAAACAGATGAAAGAAATAACAAAATGCACTGAAAACTATCCTGATACAAGAAACACTTCCTGCTTGTGGTGAATGGTATGATCCAAGGAGTAGTGTTTTCTTATTTCTACATTCCTCTTTTCATTTCTGTAAAGATAAACTAAACAACCCCCTTGAGCATCAGTGGAGTCACTGGGAATTGTAGGTGCCCGACTCCAATTTGTGAAAGAAATGCCAGATCTACATCTCAGTTCTGGGATTTTGGTTCCAGCTTCTCATGCAAGCTCTGGGGTTGATGGGGATGGAATTGCATATTTTCCTTCTAGGACAACAGGGTCATAACATAGGAACCCCAGCACAACCTCCCTGTTCAACATGGTTCAACCTCAGCCTGAACAGTACTGCTACTGGGGGGAAGTAGTTCAGATTCTCGTAAATCATTCACTCAGAGAGCTGGAAATGTTGTTGGCATTACAAAGTGGACAGCAGAACAGATTCCCTCATCTATTTCACACAGCCAACAAACAATAATGCCCTTCTGCCTCTCCCCAGCTGGCCCAGGTTCAGATGACCAGCACAGTAATGAAAGTCTCCATATCCTATTAGCAGTTCTCAGGCCATCCATAGTTCATTGAAGAAATGTCTGCTCTGAGCTGAGATGGATGGCTTCCTCTGTAATGAAAACAGAGTGAGAAGTAAGACTGCATGAGGAAGACCTGCTTCTATTTCATCCCTATGCAGGGGGAATGATACTTGGAAGTGGGGGGGAGAGTTTTGTTAAGTATCTGGTACCTTTGTTTCATGTAACAAAGGAAAGACAAATGGTAACACATTCATAATTCTAGCACCAGTTTTGACATAATAGGACAAAATAGTGCCTGAGGATTCCTGTGTATCAAGCAGATGGGCCATCCATTATTTTCCTTTGGGTCAGGGGTCGTCCTAAAACGAGAGTCAGCAATCGTTTTGCAGGGTATAACAAAACCATTTTTTTTGCCTGCTTCTTAATCCCAGAAAGCACTACTGTCCTCTACTTTTGTCCACATACATTATCATTTTTGTCTATTATCTATGTCCCCAGAGACCTAATAGTCTTTTCTTCAGTGCAGCTTGATCTGGAGCAGCTGTAAGCTTTGCTGCAGGCAGTGTCTGACAACCGCTTGCCTCTTGGTCAGTGTCAGTTCCCCAGGGGAGGGCAGGCATTCACTTCATTATTAGAAGCGTGGAAAAAAATCCTATATTCATTTAGATCCAGAATAAATACGTAATATTTGGAACAAAAGACCCATGTTCCAGTCCAGCTGGCAGTGCTTTTACCGTTGCCGTTCTTCAAGGCCAGCTCCTGCTTAACGCATGCATTAAGGTCATTTATTTAAAAATAATGGAATGTGCCGCGAAAGCCCTTTTTTTCTGTCAGTCTAAATTTCACCTATCCAGCATCTCTCATTGATCCTCAAGCACTAAGAGCTTGTGTGAAACAGCACTTTTGTAAAAATAAAGATTGTTCAATTACAGTACTTGAGAGAAGAGAAGAACAAGCCCTGTGTTTTTTAAAAAAAAACAGGCCTGAGTCTTATTTTGTCATATAACATTGTACTCTTATTCAGGCGTAAGGTGAACATGAATTTTGTCTATAAATTACCTCCTCCATTACTGGGGTAAAAATGGATGTCAATAAAAGGCTTTATTGTTAGCTTACTACAGGACATCCTAGTACTTTACATGATTACCCAAAACAAGAAGGTGCCCTTCAAACCTGTTCATGTGCTTTTTGCTGCAGTTGTCCAGCATGGCTGTTCATGTTCCCTTCTATTTGAGAGACACAAGAAATGGGCTCTGAACCAGATGGCTCCTCTTTATTTCAAGAAGGAGCTAACCCTGCAAAAGTGCAGCATTGTACAGGTTTAGGATAAAATCCTGGCCCTGTGGATGTTAACGAACATGACCACTTACTTCAACAGGATAAGAATCTCACCAGTAATATACAGCAACTATTTAAGTCAGATTGTCTTTTTAGTGGACTCCAAGGTGAGGGAGCACGTGGAGGCTCCTTTCTCCAAAGACCACTCACAAAGGCTAACCGAGATTAAAGTGAAATGCACTTCTAGGGTAAAATCAAATGTCTGTGCAGCCTTTGATACCAACTTCCAAAAATTTAGGCTGAGATTTGTCTGAAGCAATGGTAGCAACTAAAAGCTAAGCATGAATTCTGAGTTAGCATGTCCAGAGGGTGATTTATCCTTCCATCCTTACCTTAGATGGCAGGACTATCCTTATTGTTATCCTTATCCTTATCCTTATCCTTGTCCTTATCTTCATTCTCATCCTCATGCTAAATATAACTTATGTTGGAATAAAACCACATCTGTGACTTTTTTTTAGCTGATTAATGTTAACCTGACTTTTGAATTAAGTTTCTTCAGGTTTTTAGAGAGATCTTGTGAAATAAGCTAATCCTGTTGTAGGAAGGCAGGAAGTTTTGCTTATGCTACTATTTTTATATAATCATTTTGGTAACAGAAGCAGTAATTTGGGAAAAAGTCCAATGAAAATATTTACTGGTATCTTCTTTAAAATTAGTATTTGTGCAACTATCATGGTGTTGTGGTTTAACCCCAGCTGGCAACTAAGCACCATGCGGCCGCTCGCTCACTCCCCCATGGTGGGATGGGGGAGAGAATCGGAAGGGTAAAAGTGAGAAAACTCATGGGTTGAGATAAAGACAGTTTAATAGGGAAAGCAAAAGCCACATGCACAAGCAAAGCAAAACGGAGTTCATTCACTACTTCCCATTGGCAGACAGGTGTTCAGCCATCTCCAGGAAAGCAGGGCTCCATCACATGTAGTGGTTACTTGGGAAGACAAATGCCATCACCCTGAACATTCCCCGCTTCCTTCTTCCCCCAGCTTTATATGCTGAGCGTGACGTCATATGGTGTGGAATATCCCTTTGGTCAGTTGGGGTCAGCTGTCCCAGCTGTGTCCCCTCCCAGCTTCTTGT